>BJCO01000978.1:0-10747 GCA_018326465.1 Flaveria floridana | reverse complement strand
AAAGATAACAAAACAAACACAATTTCAGCCTTAAACGAGCTATGAAACAGTAATGCAAAAGTATTTCTCAATTAGGTATGGCATAACTTGCTGCCAAAGATACATGAACTGCATATATATAAACAAGATTAAATTCGCTGGTAGATTCGCTGTACCGAATCTACCCTGACCAACAGGTAAGTTCACACGGCGAACAACAGTTTCGCCGGGTGACCTTCTTCAGCTGACTACTAGCGAATCTATAGATTCGCTAGTAGATTCGCTGGGTCAGAGCGAAACAAAAGCATTACTTACATAAATCAAAGTTATCTAACATTTCTCCTATTACATCCAAAATGAAAGAAACTAAACTGAACTAGGTGAGTCCAACCTATCTATATCAACAGACTTAGTACGGAAGAAACATATATTATTTCTATATCATTTAGTATGCCTTATTACTTATTGCACATAGGTTGTTATAAGGCCTAGTTAATAATCTTAAAGGGGTAAAGTGTAAATAGGTCCCACAGAATTACTTATAAGGTAAACATAGCTTTGGCCGTTAGACTTTTTATCCACTTTCAAAACCCCTAATCTAAATTATCTGCTTCAAAACAAAGTAAACCCTCAACAAAATTGAGCAATCCAAGCGCGCAATCCACAAACCACTCACATAATCATCCCTACCATTATGGCCAATCAATTTGTGAAAGACCATAATGTCTGGGCATTTATGAATCCAGAAGTGGATGTTGAATGCGTAGACATTATTCGATATCTCAACAGATCATGACTCCACTATGCACTTACTACTGATCCGGTCATCTATCTGTCACACATAATAGATTTCTGGAACTCCGCTGAGGTTGTGGAAGGAGATGAAGGCTCAGTAATCACTGCAACCATTGGGAACTTACCCCTTTGGATGAACAAGGGAATAATCCACAGTGCCCTTGAATTAGGAGAGGATGAACAAGGACATCCGGATGCATTCAACCACGAATACATCCGGAAGGTCTTCAACCTGATGGGATACGACGGTGACTACCACCATGGAGAAATAAAGAAGGGGAAGTTGTGCAAACCTTACCGCTTCCTCTGCCACACTTACCCAAACTAGAAGTCCAGGTTGGATACATTCTCTCATCACATATCCTCGGGAATCATCAAGATATTCGAGGGGAGGAGGTACAACTATGCAAGATACATTATGAAATGCCTCTGCGACCATGTAAGAATGCAAAAACTGGACAAAATGTTCATGTTTCCAAGGTTCTTGCAACTCATCATCAGTGACCAATTGCCTGAGGTCGAGAGAAACGGAGATATGTGCGCTCAGAGCCATCTTGGGAGATCAATGTTGAACAAGCTGATAGGGCAATAACAAGGAGGAGAAGTAGAATTATTTTCCCACATCTTAGATGAGAATAAGAACATTCCACAGGAGTTATTATGGGTCAAAGAACCACAACCCTCAAGCACATTTACATGATCATCCACCCACTCCCAACTGCCAACTCAAACAACCCCTGCTCCTCAATCTACATATGTTCAACTAGACTTATCATCCAGTGAACATACTCAAACTGACTCCTTGGCCAAATCACCATCATCAGTTCACAATAAGGAAACCAAACACATATCTCTCACACTCAATAAAACCACCTCTTATCCAAGCCTAGCTGAATTAATCACTTCACCCACACCAACTGAACTACTTAGCTCACCCACACCTACTAAACCACTCATCTCACCCACACCTACTGAACCACTCACCTCACCCACACAAACTGAACCACTAGCCTCTCCAACATCTACTGAACCAATCACTTCCTCCACTCTCACTGAATGACTTAATAGTGCAACTCCCACCGAGGAACTCAACCTTGATGAGAATGTTGAAGAAACAGCTGCTGATGGAGATACAGAAGAAGTCTGTATAGAGGAAGAAAAGAAAGAGGATGAGGACGTGAATCAAGAAGCATTTGTTGATATTGAAGCATATCATGAAGATGACTTGAAAGATGAGGAGATTAATGTAAGTAAAAGTTACCTAGTGGCAAAGTACAAAAATTTGGTCCTCAAGAGCAATAAGAAGTTGGAAAAGTTGAGGATATTAAAGAGTGAATTGACTGAAAAAGACAGACTTTTGACTATGAAAAATGCAACAATCCTCAATCTGGAAGGAAGATTAAGGAGGCTAAGAGAGGACTTGATGATGAATGATGAAGCTATAGATGCCCTGCATATGTTGGTGTCAAAACAAGATGAAAAGTTGAAGGCAAAAGATGTTGAGATAGAGGGCTTAGAGAAAAGCATAGGTGAAGGAAAGCTAAGCAAAAGTGATGTGAGCAAATCTGATGTACCAATAATCACCTGCAATAGAAAGAGGAAGTACCTAGGGAAAACAAAAGAGATTGCTGATGTACCTGAAAGCTCACTGAAGAAAACAAGAACGGTGTCCTTAGAGTACAAAGCAATAGAAGAACTAAAGAAGGATGAGTGTGATAATGAGTGGGCAGAACTTACTAAAGAAAGTCTGGTGAACAAGATGACTTACTAACCACTAAAGACATATTAGAGGAAAGACCACAATCATCCATGTTTATGGATCTGATCAACAAAGGGTTCTTATATGATATGGAGGAAAAGATGAACATAGGAGACATGATACATACTTTGAATGAATTTGATGTTGTACGTATGATGCTCCCTAATTGCAACTATGAATCATTCTCTAAGTACAAGGCAATGGAAAGGATCAGGAAGGAATTGGGACATTGTGACACAACAAAGTTGACTAGATATAATATGTTCTGCTGGTTACAAGGTCACAATTATAAGTGACATGAGCTCAAGGGAAGAACTATAGTAGAACTAAGGGTGATGATGGAGCATGTAATGAGAGTAGAACTGCATAGTGGATTCTAATTCAAAACTAGAGCCTCCAATCCTGCATACCCTCAACAACAGTCACAAACCCATGCTAAACCTACTGTGATTCAAGCATAAGACATGCATACCGGCAAATAAAAGTTGATAAGAGAGCCGAGGGATGTACTTCCACATAAGATATTGCTTCTAGGAACTGCTGTGTGAGAGATAACTGAAGGAAGACAAAGTCTAATGCAATTGTTTGATCTGATTACACTCCTAAACTCAGCTGAAGATCAACATATAACTGCATGGAAATATGATAATGAATGGGACTGTGTCATGATTAAAAGGACATCCGGCATGGTGCAATATTCTCCAAGAGTAGAGAGCTTACTCACATTCCCAGATGTAGATCATAACACTTTACAACACATTCCCATCATTAACTATCCCATAAGTCCAAGGGGAAGAGATTTCTCTAGACTTGGGACCAAATTAGGTCATAAGTTCAAGGGAGATGTGATCAAGGAAGCAAGGATGGTTGATGCAGAGCATTTTCAAAGAAAGTCAAAGTCAAAGTCCAATTCCCAGCTGATAGATGATGAGTTCTTATCAAGTATTGGAGCTGAAGATAGATTAGCCGCATCAATCAAAACAATTGAAGGAAATAAGCTCTCATACCCCATCACACACTGGGATATGTTGAACAAAATATAGAATTTGTTTTGTTAAGGGATGATCCTTAGAAGAAGGCGTCAAGTGTAAGATTGTTTGATCCAATGGAGATCAAATTTCTTCATCCAAGCTACACTTCTTATCTTCACAATAAATACTTCCCCAGGATGCAAGATCAAATTGCTCATAATGACTTATGTTTGTTTGTTAAGTCATTGACAAACTACATGCCTATGCATACAAGAAACGGAAGCATGAGGCAGGGCAGTTGATAGGATCAGAAATAAAGAGAATCAAAGAACTGAGAATTTCTAATCAGGGTGAATTGGAAGTGGTGTCAAATAAAAGTGTTGTTGCAACACTTACCACTGAAGAGGACATCTTGGGTCTGAAATACAAAACGTTAAAAAGAATGGGAAGAATAAAGATACAATATAAATATGAAGATCAACAAGGAGTAGTAGAATACTTTAGAAACAAGATCATGGCAAGAGTAGAAGATCAAAAAAAGTCCCTAACCAATGATTACTCGATTCTAAACCTAAGGGGGAGTACTGTTAGGGATAGATCTCTTGTGTAGGTTTAGATGATGAATCATGCTCTTGTAATCACCTTTTTAATTATAAGTTTGGATAATCTGATATGAATTAGGTTGATTACATCTGCGTTTATTGATTAAATAATATAATGCATTACATAATATATGTTATAAATATATGATATAATGTATTGCATAATGTATGTGACTATGTATTAAATGTAACAGTAAATTGACAACACTAACTACGGATGACTAAATTGTTCTTCCGTAGATATTATCAGGTACAATCTCCTATAGAAGAAGAAACTCCTATGGAAGATAACTCCTATAGAAGACAAGAAACTCCTACGGAAGACAAGAACACCTACGGAAGACAAGAAACTCCTACGGAAGACAACTCCTATGGAAGACAAGTTCCTGCAGAAGTACAAGTGGACAAGTTGCTGCGGAAGCAAAAGTTTCCGCGGAAGCGCAAGTTGCTACGGAAGCACAAGTTGTTGTGGAAGCACAAGTTGCTGCGGAAGCACAAGTTGCTGCGGAATTGACTGATTTGACCATTATTAAGTCAACTCGAAGTCAACAAGTCAACTAGCAGATCAACAACAACATTAATGACGTCAATATATTCCACGCATATCAATATCATTAAATATGTTTTATTCATTATAAAAAACGAACTCCCATATCGCTAAACGTGGCTGTGAATTCGGATAACTATAGTTACCTTAATTATAGCATATAGTTAGCATTGAATTACAAACAAAATAGAATCTTCGGATAACTATAGTTACCTTAATTATAGCATATAGTTAACATTGAATTACGAACAGAATAGAATCTCTATATATATGATTAGATCAATAACAAGTACAGTATTCGCATTACAATCTGTAACAGTTTGATTAGTAGTATAAATATACAACATTACAAACAGTATTATCAATAGCATCAGCATCATCAGAGTATTGTAAGAGATTTCGTGGTTTGAGCATTGGTTTAATAATTCTCATTTGTTTGTTCATTCTATTGTGCTTTAATTGGTTAAACAACAAGTATTGATAATTCCGCGATCAATACTTATGTAAATCAAGTCTGATAATTCCTGAATGATCCTTGAACTCACATCACTCACATTGGCCCGAACATCAAGTTTCTTAGGAAATTGGTTCGTTTTTGAGTGCACATATGTTTCAGATATTTAGCATAAGTAGGAACTTGTTTTATTGCTTCCAAAAATGGTAAATTGACTTTAACTTGTTTAAAAATCTCCAACATCTCCTCTTGTTGTGGGCCTCTTTTGGTTATTACTTTCTTTGGTTCAATCAAAGCTGAAGGACAAGGAATGGTATTACCCTCCATTACCTTATCCTTACCTTTTTGAATATTATCTTTTTACATTGGTTTAGTTATCTCTTGAAAAGTTACATTTTTTGTTGATTTTGGTAAAACAAATTCCTGTTTATCTTCACTATCACTATCAACATCCTCCACTACCCCCTTTACAAATACTGATGGAGGGACAACTTTGTCATTATAAATTTTACCGCAACGAAGAGTACATACCTGGTTGATTTGCACATTCCTCATGTTCTTCGTGTTAGCTCCCTAATGTTGAGGATTGATGGTGGTATCACTTGTTAACTTTCCAGGGTTCTACTTGATTTAAGCCACGTCCTTAGCTAGTTAACCCACTTGCTTGTTTAAGGCTTCATAAGCCTTATGTCTGATTTTATTTACCATCTTATTCTCTTGCATATTCTCGTTCATCATGTTCATTAAAGCAACTTGCTTTGCATTTGTAGAGTCTTCATTACCAACTTGTGCTGATGGAGGGTTTCCTTGATAGCTTCGTGATGAACTCCCTTGTTGACCCCTATGATTGTAGCTATTGTTCCCTTGAGAATATGAAGTTCTTTGATAACCACTTGGATTGTAATTCCCTTGTGTTTGGTGTTGATATGTTTGACCAGCTTGATTGTTACCTTAAATGTTAGGGTTTGGTTACTTTGAAGCATTACCATATTTAAAGTTGGGATGATTCCTCAATCCAGGATGATAAGTATTTGAACCTATATCGAATTGCTTCCTATCTTCATAAACTTGATTGACTTCTTCACTTCTTCCTATTACCAATGGACATGAATCACCATTATGACCCAATTCACCACATTCTTCACATACATCATATCCCATATTTGCCACCTCCTTTACACCTGTTCTTCCTTGCTTTGCCAATTGCTTCCCCGGCGATGCAGTTCTCTCTTTAGTCTCATAATCAACCGTGGTTGACGTAAGGTCCCAATCCCGAGACGCTTACAGTTAGAAAATTATCGCATCATTACATATATAATACATAATTCATAAAATAAGCAGTGAAAGTAAGTTAATAAAAACCATTCATTTCATTAATAAATATTGTTGTTAAGCAATACAACATTGTTAAATTACAAAAGGCATCGTTCATTTGCATTACAAAATAACATTATTATTATGTGTGAATGGATGCCAGTCTTGCCCTGCCGAGTAGCCTCCCCGTGCGTCATCCTCAGCAACCTTACCTGCCGGCTGAAAATGCATAAAACTCAGCGTTTCTGAGTAAGTTCTAGTTTTAATGTATTGAAATACTTTATAAAGTTTATATACGATAATACTCTTTCTTAACAAAATACTTTCTTTACTTTCGTACATAAGCATTTATCGTATATACAACAAGATATAACCTTATTCGTCATTCATTATCTTATGTATTCGTCCATTTCATACTTTATCAGTATCTCATATAATCGTTGATTTCGTACTTTATCATTATCTCATATAATCATTCGTTTCGTACTTTAACATTATCTTTCACTGTTTCTAGATCCCGTCAAAACTTTACCCCCATCGTGGCCCGAAGCCACGATTCTGACCACAAAGCCTCATCATTTTCAGGGTAAAGTGAAAAGGATCACGTTTCGTACTACGAATCAATCACCAGGATTGATCTCGCTATGTGTGAACCCTCAAGTGTTAGCCAAAATCTCATGCTATAATACACCCAGTTGAGCTGAAAACTTTCATGAGTTGTGCTCCTCCTTTCATTCTACTTGCAAGCCTTTTCTTTCATTCGTTCTTTATGTTACACTTACATTATCATTAATCTTATCTCTTTCTTCAATGATAATACTTTACGTTTATGATTATTAAAATACTACTTAAATTCACACATCAATACATATAGGAACATAAGAACAGAACATAAACATGCATAAAATAGGCACATATAAGCCTTAAGTCAAACTATGGTCAAAACCCTAAAATTTTGATCCTTTCAAAAAACCCAGAAATTTTCTAAGTTTTCTAGGCGTTTTAGCACTATGCAGGCGCATGAGGCCTCTTTAGGCGTTTCAGCACTATTTGGACACATGGACATAACACTTAGGTGTTTCAGCATAGTTTCTAGGCGTTTCTACTGTTCAGGTGCATAAGCCTGTACTTAGGCGCTTGAGTAAACATGTTGGGCGCATGACCACTATTAGGGCACATGACCCCAGTACTTAGGCGTCTAGCCAAACTTCTAGGCGCATGAACTACTGTTTGGGCGCATCAACCTTAGAAAGACTTTTTAAGTCAATTTTCCAGGCGCATGAGCCGTATTTGTGCGCATGACATCACTTAAAGATTTTCTAAGGCAATTTCTTAGGCGCATGGGCCCTGTTTGGGCGCATGACCACCTACATAACACATTTGTAAGTTCTTTTCAGTCCTAAAGATTATCTTAGCTTGTTCTAAGCTTGTTACTACCATTCTAAGCACTAACAAAGCATAAACAGCCATACAACATCAACATACATGCACAAATATGTACGGATATACATACAACTTTCGTAAAAACCATTTATATGCATTTTCAGCCCCAAAGAAGTGATAAAACAAGTAAAAGACGGGGTCTAGAAACTCACCATTTGCAGGAAACAAGCAAAACTCTTCCAACCTTGCTTGTACATGGGTTCAAACACCTAACCAAACCAAAAGCACACAAACCCGAACACATAAAAACACATAAGAACATGTACTCTCGGTTTCTTAGTCAAAAACACAACCAAAACCAAGTCAATTATGCAACAAATGCTTACCTTGGTCAAGAACAGCCTCTTTCTCTCTCTAAAACCGAAGAACTCAGCTTTCTTCTTCTTCTCTCTTCTTTTGGTCGTAAAAAGCTGATGGGAAAGGCTGATATGGGCGGCCATTCCCCATATATATTAAAACAATGGGTTTTGTATTTATTTAAACTTTGGCCCCCTCCACTTTATTCCTTTTTCTTTTCTTTCTAAATACCTTTTGTTTTCTTTTCTCATATAATTTTTCTTTCTTTTATTTTGTCAAAATTTCTGGTGTTATAAGTCCACCCCACTTAAAGAGGTTTCGTCCACCCCCCTTACAAGTTCACCCCCCTTAAAGAGGTTTCGTCCTCGAAACCCGTCACTCTTTGAATAAATATGGGTAATGTTGTCTCATCTATTCTTCAGGCTCCCACATAGATTCCAACCCCTTTCGGTGTTTCCACTGCACACGCACTAATGGAACCACTTTATTCCGCAGCCTCTTCTCTTTTTGATCGATGATTGCCACTGGTTGCTCTACATAATTAAGTTGTTCATCCACCTCGATATCCTCCAGTGGAACAATCATATCTTTGTCAGCTAAGCACTTTCTCATATGAGATACATGGAATGTGGGATGAATTCCATTTAACTCATCAAGCACTTTCTCAGATGAGATACATGGAATGCGGAATGATTCGGTAAGGTCCTATATACCTCGAGCTCAGTTTACCTCGCTTTCTGAACCAAATAATTCAATTCCAAGGCGAGACCTTCAACATGACTCTATCGCCTACGTTGAACTCGATCGGTCTACGCCTTTTATCGGCATACGACTTCTGTCTATCTTTTGCTGCCTTCAAAAGACTTTGATCCTTTTTAACTTTTCAGTCGTAGCCTCAATCACCTCGACACCTGCTAACTCCTTCTGCCCAATGTCTCCCTAACATACGGGCTTTCTACACCATCTATTGTATAACATCTCATAAGGAGGCATGCCAATGCTGGCATGATAATTGTTGTTGTATGAGAACTCAGCCAACTTCCTCGAAATTTGATCATGCATGCTCAAAGCATATGTTCAAGCATCTGAATCGTTCTTTCAGACTGATCGTCCATCTGAGGATGATAACCCATGCTAATGCGTAGCCTCATCCCCATCGCATCATGGAATCTCTTCCAAAACTTTGATGTGAATCGGGTGTCACGATGCGACACGATAGACACCGGCACACCATGACGAGCTACAATCTCCTTAATGAACAGATTCGCCAGCCTCTTGGATGAGTACATCTCGCGGATCGGTAAGAAGTGAGCACTCTTGGTTAGATGATCAACTATCACCGAAATGGCATCGCACCCCCTCGCTGTACGTGGTAGCTTAGTAATAAAGTCCATGGTGATGTGCTCCTACTTCCATTTGGGTATATCTAACGGTTGGATCTCCCCGTATGGTTTTTGGTATTCTGCCTTCACTTAAAAACAAGTAAGGCACTTGCTCATGTACTCTACTACGTCGCGCTTTATTCCTGGCCACCAATAATCTTTCTCCATATCCTGATACATCTTCGTGGCACCAGGACGAATCGAGTATCGAGTCTTATGGGCTTCATCCATGATTTGCACCCGTAGGTCTCCATAATGAAGGATCTACATCCGTCCGTTTCGGGTTCTAACACCGAGAGTGTTTTCACCCCATACCGTAACTAGACCCTTCATTAGCTCAGAATTAAGGCGATCTTCTTGCAACGCTTCATCTTGAAAGTCTTTCACTCGGGTCATCACGTCAGCGGTCATAATGAACTTATACGCTTTCACCCAAATTGGCTCGGGTCTTTCCTTTCGATTAAGGGCATCGGCCACAACATTGGCCTTACCCGGATGGTAATGGATCTCATAGTCATAATCCAGGATGAGCTCTAACCATCTTCTCTGTCTCATGTTGAGATTTTTATGCTGGAAGAAATACTTCAAGCTCTTATGGTCAGTGAAGATGGTGCACTTCATCCCGTATAAGTAGTGCCTCCAAATCATCAATGTGAAGACCACCACTGCAAGCTCTAATCCATGAGTAGGGTAGTTGACTTCGTGGGTTTTCAGTTGTTGGGATGTGTAGGCTATTACCTTCCCTCATTGCATCAACACACAACCCAATCCCGAATAGGAAGCATCCGTATATACCACTAAGTCTTCACTCCCTTCAGGTAATGTCAAGACAGGAGCTTGAGTTAAGCTTCATTATAACTTGCTGATTTCTCTATCTCTAGATCGAATACAAGTGGTGATTTCCTACTCGAGTATCGAGTAAGCATGCAACCTGTCACCTGCACACTGAAAAACACCAAGCGTAACAAGGAAATAAAGAACTAAAGCAAGAACAACTAAACAAAATCTAAAACAAATCAAATAACAAAACACCAAGGAACTGTGAATCTCGGATGGTGTCTTTAGAGACTTCCATAGCATCACTGCCTTGACCTTTGTTAGGTCCACCATGATTCCTTCATGATAGGATCAAATGCATCAATCTGTAACAAATTATGTGAACAATTCAAAGAAACACAAACAATTGTAATCAAATCAAGCAAAT
>BJCO01000977.1:0-11655 GCA_018326465.1 Flaveria floridana | reverse complement strand
AGATAATGAATGATGAAGATAATAATGATATTATCTATGTGTACGTATGATGTGTGATAGCATGAAAGTAAAGAAACGGTTTTAACGAAAGTAAAGTATGTTTTATTATAAAATTAGAACTCACTCAGCAACGCTGACTTTTTATGTGTTTCCAGTTGACAGGTAGTGTTGCTGAGAATGACACGGGGCGGCTACTCAGCTCTTTTGGATGGCATTCTTTTGTATAACGTTTTTGCACTGTAATACGAACAAACGATGTTTTGTGATGAATGTTGTATTAACTTGCAAAAGCATTTATATTGAAATGAAAAGTTATTTCACAAATTCCGCTGCAATGTTTATTAAAGTTAATAAAATTATATGTGTTTTAAGAGCAATGAACGACCAGCTGTAAGCGTCCCGGTAACGGGGCCTTACAAATATGACATTGGTTTATTTTGGTTGGCTGTGAAATTTTAGACTGGAAAAAGATATTTTTTTCATTCTTAATTGTATATTAAGAAGATGATAAATGTTTAAGATCCTCCTGTTCGGTTTAGAAGTTTTTTTACTTATATATATGGTTTCTTATTTGGACGGAATTAACACCAGAAGAAGAAATTACAATTTAGTCACTCAAACAAATGGAGACACTCAAGAGGTAAAACACTATCCATTCTAATGAGTATTGTTTTTTTTACTAATCTGTATTCTAACATTGTATGATTATTGGTAAACAATAAGGACTAATGAAAGGTTAGCCCGTAAATCACTTAATAGATTTTGAAAACATAGCAAAAAGCCCTATAGAGATCGACCTTGATGGACATACGGACTACAGTTAGTTAATTTTCATCTAATTACATTTTATATGTGATTAGCCTGCTTATTCTGTTTTTTTTTTTTTTACAAATCATGTAATACACTATACCACAGGTTCTGCTGATGAATTAAAAGTGCCAACCATTTCATTATTATCATCAGAAGGGCCAAGTGTTCGCGTAAAATCTAAACGTAATCTAGTGTTGTTACGTTATTCTAAATTACATTTCCATAGGTGTTTTGTTAGTTGGTTTGTGTTTTCCCATGAACTAAAGTATATGACTTTCTTCTTTACACAAATAACAGGTGCATGTGTGAAGCGAACATGGACCGATACAATAACTGATAAAAAAACTGGTAAGGAGACGTTAATAGGTGATGTTGCTTACCCCCTATTGTTTACATTAATGTAATTCGTAGTAACATATGCTCGTTTTTTGGGGGGAATACAAATAATAATTCTGTTAAAACAGGGTCGGCTGACGAAACCAACGTGCCACTTGTTTCAATACTGTCATCAGAAGGACCAAGTGTCCGCAAAAATGTTAAACGTAAGCTATTTTTCAATATTGTCTATGATATTGAAGTGCTTCTAATTTTGTGTTGAAAATATAAAATGAAGGACTAATTACGATAGTAACGGGGTCTTGTGCGAAGGGCAAAATGACATATAACACAACTGAGGAAAACAAGGCCACATACAGTTTAAAAGGCAACTCCTGTAAAAAAAATAATCGTCCTGATAAACTAATGATAGTTGAAATAAAAAGTTATCCAGGTTGTTAGCGGTATGTTTGTATGGAAAAAAATATGAAATCAAATGCTATAAAATGACAAGATTTTAAAAAGGGAGGTCAGAAAAAAAATCAGTTAGAAAAAAAGTGATATTTTGTATTATTTTATAATAAATTATAATGTTTAACATGAAAAGAAATTGTGATGGTGGCTAGTACTGGTGGCGTAAGATGAAAAGAGGTAGGACTGAAAGTGGAAAAGAAAAATTCTAACCCTTAAAAAAACATTTGGAGATAAGAAGCGCAAGAAGTATCCGTTGATAATCAATAGATGTTCACCATAACATTCGGGGAAAAAATTCAGTTAGTAATTTTTTAATAGTTATTTGTTTTATTTTTGTAACCACATCCACTAATAATATTTCTCAATTACGATTAAATGTTTTAAAATATATTATCAATACCATCAGCTTTTATGTATGTAAATTTTTTTTTTTGCCCTACATGTTCTAGCGTCTTAAATTTTTTTATTAAAAGTTAATATAAATAATAAAACTTATTAAAATTTTATTTTAATTTGAGAACTTGAGAATCGATCGCTTTTTAAATTGAAGCATTTATAACCTTTTCATATGTTATTATTTTAAAAAAAATTGCACCACCAAATCACAAATTGTTATATAATAATATTAACGCAGATTAATTTTACTATATGTATATATAATATTATGATGCAACCTCCATATAATATAATGTATTGCATATATGTCGTATGATATACTACATATATGTCACATATCATACTACGTATATATACTAGTATCGTATCCAGAATGAGAAATAAAAATTTAGCATAATGAAATCATTCGAACAAACTACTAAACATCTTAAAGGTACTGCAATATATGTACTTCCAATTTTTGAAATTTGACAAAAGTAGATCGGTTATGGCGTACGAGTTGCGGAAGGTTTTGACTTGCTTGGGAGAAAAGTATACCGTCGGAAAGCATTGTAACATAATGTCTTTGATGAATTCAAGGTGATGATGATGAATTACCATTCATTGGATTGCTTTTGTGATTTAAATTTCATTTATATTTACAAACAATATTGAATATTACTTACTACATATAATATCATAGTAAGATGATACCATATATACGTAGTATAGAATCAGTTCGACACATTGTTTTTTTTAGAATAAAAATATTACATTCAAGTTAAAAATATAATAAGTAATAATGTTTTTTTGGGGTTCTCCTTACCACTATATGCGAAATGGAAAATGATAATGTATAATATTTTTATAGTGTGGCACTTAAAAACTTTGGATTGGGTGGCATTTAACTATCACCCATAAAGTGTATAAGCATATTTGATATTAAATATTAACGTAACAAAAGATGTCAACGTGACTAGGAGGAAGAAAGGGAGTAGAGTAAAACCGATAGAGATGGAGACGAAGCGTTTATTTGGTCGGTTTTAGGTTAATTAAATTTGAAGTTTTGAAACCGAGGAATTCATATTAGAATTCGAATATTCATATTCGGTGCGAATTTATATTGATATGAATAACACGTATGACATATAAAATACACGAATTATGAATTGAATTCATATTCAAAGTTCGAGTACTGAATTGGGTGTTTGGTTTGAAATTTTGTTTTCTCAAATCTACACCCATGATTCTAATATTCTTTGGGATCAACATCATGGTGTAACATCATGATTTTGGTTTTATAAATAAACAAGAAAGATTTTTAAGTTTAAAAAATTTTGGAAGTTGAGGTACCAAAGATGACACAGCGCAAATCTTGAAGTTGAAGGCTGGAGATGTATTTATGAGTATGCTTGCCATAAGCATGAGCATGCTTGGTAAGAACGAGCGTGTTTGGTCTAAGCACTAGGGGTGAGCAAATAACCGATTTAACCGAACCATAACCGATTTAACCGTATTAACCGAACCAAATTAACCGAACCGAACAATTAACCGACGGTTCGGTTAAGCATAACCGATTAACCGCACATTGCGGTTCAGTTTCGGTTTCCATTTTGTATAGAAGATGCATCATAAACAAACAGAAGCAATAGAAAATGCGTGCACACATTGTTGTATGCACACCCCGACTTCGGTTTCGGTTTTGACAAGACCTTAAAAACGAATCATATCATGCACACCCTTATAAATTGATCCAAAACTATCCTAACAACAATTTATTAGTTAATATTTTGGTTTAAAAGCATATGTTAAATATATTCGTTAATTAACCGAATTAACCGCAAATTACGCATAACCGGTGGTTAACCGAGGTGTGGTTAACCGAAGTTGCAGTTGCGGTTAAAAAATGGTATTAACCAAACTCGCGGTTTCGGTTTCAAAAATTATATTAACCGCACCGAACCGCACCGTGCACACCCCTACTAAGCACGGTTGTGTTGATCACGAGTCACCACCAGAATAACCACGTGTATTGTTTCGCTCGACGCGTGTCACACCAAAATATAAGGTCCTGTGACTTAAGTATATTATGTAAGAGGAGTATGCAGGTGGGAGACCCAAGGGTATGGGTCGAGTATCCAAAGGATATATGGTATTGTTACTTGGAAAAAAGCGGGTTATATATATGAGGTATATACAGTTTCTACCTGCAGCATACATGTGAAACATCATAAGAGAATAAGGGTTAGTCACACAACTAGAATGGTTTGTGAGCCTAGAGGCTAATAGGATGAAATCCGTAAAGGGGTGTGAATGAGACCTAGTACCGTATAAGTTGTTAATACATGACTAACATATGGTATGATAGCCTTTAAAGGATGAATGATCCTAAGACAACATTTAAAGTGAATATGCGACACCAGGTTGGTGATGCATACCACCTGGAAGTATATGTGCTTTATATGATTTATACAGTGCATATAAAGAATATATACTTTCATGATAAATGTAAATACATGTAGTCACGTAATTACCTAAGTGATTTGTATGTATGAGAAAGGAAGAATTCGAAATAGAGTTTCTTTGTTCAACATTAGACGACATGTGAGTTTCTTGATTAATTATGGGTGTTGGAATCAGACATGAGTTTTTTCATTTGACAAAACAAAACACAACTATGGCATTGAGCCATCGACCGTGCTTCGTCAATCACCATGTGTCTAAAGTAGGTTTTTGTAGCTGTATAATTAGTCAAAATACAATTTTTATGTTCTACCTTAAACTAAAACACTAGAAAGATTAATCGAAAGTCACTCATTAATTAATATAAAACATCTTTTATAAACTAGATTTCAATACAAAACTTAAAAAAACAGTACAGTATAGAATAAAGTACAGCCAAAATAAAAGAAAAGCAAGATGAAGAATAAAAGATGATGGTTGAGGATTCACGTTCAACATAGGTCCCTTAAAACTGATTGTGAGTGTCCCAAAAGAATTTCTTTGTCTCTCAAGATGCAACAACCGAAGCAGTGTGATTGACGGAGAATCGAGCATCCAAAGTTACCCGAATTAAAAGCAGGAAAAAGAAAGATTGCTTAGAGCTCGTACGTGTGTTTGAGAGAATTACTATGAATTCTAGTGTTTTTTGTAACTAAGGATCACCTAAGTTTTATGCTGAAACTGAGTTAAAACAATCTATTAGAATTAAACAAAAAATTAGATTATATTGAATGTTTTCAATGATGTTTATATTTATGCTTATTGTTAACTGATCAGTCTCAAACGAACAGTGGCAAAATTAATAGGAACTGACACTCATGATTACACAAGTGGTAACAAATTTAGCAACAACTTTCTACTCTTGAGCACCCTTCAACAACAATGCGAGCACCGATAGCAATATCACAAGCAATTCAACACAAGCAACAAGTGGACATAATTAGCAGGAATCATGACATCATCGGTAGTAACCAACTTCGCTCAACATTAGCAAATGTTAGGGTGACATAACCAACATGAACTTCCTATTGCTGATGACATCATAAGTGGCATATTCTACTAACTCCATAAATAGAAATGCAGTTCACAAACGACTCATGGTGATGCCAAGTGCACCACATTGTGTCCGTTGACAACACAACATACATGCGAGAGTAGTTCGCACCCTTAGGCTTCCCACTTGTGTGCACCCATGTCTCTTTCTAAGGAAACAATTACCAAGCAAGGTCCACCTTTACATACACTACAAAGTTCTCTCCTCTTATGTGTCACAAGTCCTCAATCTTCTTGTTCCTAATGTTCACAGCTTTATAAGTTTCAAACACCCAATTTCAAATACCAATATTAAGTCTTCATTGGGCTCATTTAAGTGAAGATCAGTTTGGGCCAGTTACCTATATGGAGATCACATAGGGTGGAGTAGGGCCAACCATAATCTTATATTATTAGTCCATTTAAGTTGAAAACCTTAGACTAGTCTCTATAAATTTATACGTTGTATTATACAAATCGTAACATGTGAGGCAGAAAGTAATAAACGTAAATCACATAAATATCACGTGCTCATCTTCTTATTTTCTCTTTCAGTTACGGTTTTGTTCTTAAATCAATCAATACCCAAATCACTATTTATCTTAGCTTCACACTTTAAACATGATTTGATTTGTTAATTTGTTAGGATGCTCTCACAAACTCAAAAGCAAACCTTATAAATAATAATTACATTAATTTCATAGTCAACCCAAGTAGCATGAAAACATGAAGGCTGTCTCCCACGTGTCATCACTCTCCTCTTGTTTGCCTACAAAGCACACCTCACCCTCTGCAACATTGGATCCAATCTCAAACAATGGCCCTCCATCTCCGACTACTTTGCTTCCGTAATTGATTCTCTTCTCTTCATTACATTCTTCTTCACTTTTCCTTTTTCCCCCTTTCGTAATTCATGCATACGCCCTCTTGATTCACTCAACATCCACAAATCAGCGACTTTTCCCATGTGGGTCTTCACCAATTTCAAGAAATCGGAGCCTGCACATTCACTTTTCTTTAAAATAATCGATTCTTCCGCCGCTGTTACGTGCCTGTGATCGAGGATCAACAGCTGTTCGTAAACTGTAAACACCAATTGGCTGGCTGGCTGTTCTTCAACTGTCAAGATTAAGTTTCGTCAATTTATTTGGTATGCACACCAGGTGCTCGATGGATTGATTGATTGATTGAGAGATTGGTGAAATGGGTTCTGGGACTGATGTATGGCCTCAATGTGCATCGTTAGACAATCGGTGTTTGAAGGAATGTGTGCCTCCTGTGGAAGAAGATGATGAAGATTCTGATAATATTAATCAGCCAAATGCTGCTAAGCCTCCAAGAAATCTTCAGCCTATGAGACATTGTATCAGCCAGGCTATGCTGGCTGGCACCTCTGATTCGGTTAGTGGTCTAAATTTCTGTTTTTGGGAATCATCTTCTGTAATTTGAATCGGTAATAAGTTGTTTTGGGGGTTTGATGTGTGATTTGTTGAGTAATTTGACCATAACAACATGATCAGATATCTGATTTAGAAAGCAAGTCTTCATCTTCTGGCATTTGATCAGTTTTTCATCATCTTTCTTTGTCACTTAATGATGGATAAAGAAGGATGATCATAGTATGTTGAAGATGAATTCATTAGTTGTTTTGGTGGTTGTGATGTCTTATTTGTTGAGTAAGATGTCCCAAACAAACTGACCCACATTTCTGTTTGTGTGAATGAACTCAAGATCTTTGTCATTCGGTCCAGTTTCCATGATCTTCTTTGGCATTCAACTGAGAGATAATTAGATACTATGTTTTCTAGAATAGTATGTTGAAGATCAAACAACATATTGTGGTTTTGCAATATGAGACTAGCTGTTTAATTCACAAGCATTCAATTGATCCAGAGTGTTAAACTTCTTGAAAGTTCACAGATGTGGTTTAGATTTTTCAATAAAGAAGTGTTAAATTCTCTTGTTAAGCATCTGCTAAAGATTACAACATAAATTGGTTAAAAGTCTTGAAACATACTTCGACCAGACGTGATTCGATGTTTGGCAAAACTGTTTTTCGTTATTATATTTAAATACTTCATGTTGCAATGATGAGTTTGGAAAGACACATTCAAACACCCTTACTATGGTTTCTATAATGCTTTAATGTTGATGGTTGTCCTCTTTCTACTTAATTCCAAGAATTTCATGATTATGAAGACATTTAAGTATGTGATTATGATGTGGTAAATTATATCTTTTGGATTTCTTAATAATTGTTCTTTAGTATAGAAATCGACAAACGAAGGTAGTGGTGTGAAATCACCACAAAACGAGAGATGTATGTATTCACCTATCTTTCGCTCAGGAAGCTGTTCTGAAATGGGACCAAAACCATATATGGAGGACGAATATATTTGTGTAGACGATCTTCGACCACATTTAGATCCACAACCAGATTACCCTTTTCATGGAGCTTTTTATGGGGTAGCTTTACATATCTAATTTTCTAAACTAAGTAAAGCAAACTTAACTAGTCATTAATGCATGTTCTATCCAATTGCTATTGCAGGTGTTTGATGGACATGGTGGCATTGATGCTGCATCGTTTACTAAAAGAAACATTCTCGAGTTCATTCTCGAGGACTCTATCTTCCCAAAGGGAGTGAAGAAAGCTGTCAAGAGTGCTTTTGCCAAAGTTGATCATGCGCTTGCCGATACTAGATCTCTTGATAACTCCTCTGGAACTACTGCGTTGACCGCCCTCATATTAGGAAGGTAACCTACATTATACTTCCTGAATATTTGACATATGTCGGGTCATCAAGATTCAAAAATTTGTATATATGATGATCGGTATTCACAGGAATATGTTAATTGCAAATGCTGGGGACTCGAGAGCTGTGCTAGGGAAGCGAGGAAGAGCAATCGAGCTTTCAACAGACCACAAACCAAGCTGCACATCTGAGAAGATGAGAATAGAGAAACTTGGAGGTGTGATTTATGACGGATATCTCAACGGACAGCTGTCAGTAGCGCGTGCACTAGGAGACTGGCACATGAAAGGTCCCAAAGGTTCAGATGGACCCTTGAGCGCTGAGCCTGAACTTGAAGAAGTAACATTAACTGAAGAAGATGAGTTTCTGATAATCGCGTGTGATGGTCTATGGGATGTGATGAGCAGCCAATATGCGGTAACAATTGTAAGGAAGGAACTTATGATACATAATGATCCTGATAAGTGCTCTAGACAACTTGTTAGGGAGGCTTTAAAGAGGAACAGTTGTGATAATCTGACGGTCGTGGTGGTCTGTTTCTCATCGGACCCACCACCAAAGATTGAGATACCGAAAATTCACAGACGCAGGAGCATATCGGCCGAAGGCCTCGATGTTCTAAAGGGTGTTTTGGACAGTGTTTGATTCAAAAACAACCAAATTCAAGTATTTTTGCTGATTTTAACTTCCATCCATTTTGTTGAGTTTCTAGCTCTACAGGTTAATCTGTACAAAATTGATTAAACAACTAGTTTCATTTATTATTTTAGTACATTTTCCTTTTTGGTTTTCCATTTATGATCTTGTTACAAGAAAATAATAAGACTTTGTACTTTCATGCATCTAATTTTAATTTTTAAACTTTTTTGTTTGTCAATTTTAGATCACCTTGTTATATTTCACTAATGGGACAACTTCTAATATGTTGAGCTTAAAATTTGTAATCAATTTTGTTAGAGAGAATTTTGAAGATAAAATGTATTTATAGGGGAATACTATAGAATAATGAAGGATGGTCTATTTTAATCAAGTTAAGAATAGATAATATTTATTTTGAAAAATGGATTTAAACAAGTTAGGCTAAATTTACAACCAGTGTTTAATGTTCTTGCTATGTAGTTCTATTGGTCTTTGTTGCTTGTGTGATCCATAAGTTGACTCTTGTATTTGTACTTTTATTCAGCTTCCTGTTGGCTTAGTTTAATATATTTCGCATTCTAAAAATATTGTGTTTTCAATCTACGACGAATCGTGCTTTAAACATCTAGTTGGCTTAGTTCAATATATATCGTCGTAAAAAAAGTGGGTTTTCAATCTATGATGAATCGTGCTTCAAACATCTAGACATATAGTCAAGTCTAGCCTCAAGTAGCTACGTGAACCTTACATTAATCAATAGATTGGTTGTACTGTCATGGAATGCGTATGATAAGTAAATGTCATAAAGTTTTTGCACATTATGTTTTGTAACTTATATTGTAGATGTTTAACGAACATTAAGAGGTTGTTTGTCAATTTCTAAATAATTAACTGCAGAATTAATATAAGGTCTGAACCATTAAGTGCTGAACCACTAAGAGGTCTGAACTATTAAGAGCTAGCATATCGTTTAACTATTCAAAGGCAAATGTCTGACCAATTCAGATAAGATGTCTTAACCATTTAGCATTAGACATCTTAACCATTCAGCATTAGTATAATACTTAACCATTCAGAGACAAATGTCTGAACCATTCAGACATCTGCTCGCGAAACAAACAGTCTGAATCATTAAATGCTGAGCCATTCAGACATCTGAACAATTAAGATGCTGATTCAGATGCTACCAAACAGCCCCTAAGTTAACCCGTGTTTCTCTTAATAACATTGTTAGAGGTGTCATATCCAGCTTAACACATCAAATAAATTGCTGCACAAATAATAAAAGTTACCAAGTTACAAGACCAGGGATTACATTATAACAACAAAAATGAAGAAGTAACAAGTTACCAAGTTACAAGACCGCGAAACTACACAAAGCTTTGAATCCCAAAGTAGCTAAAGGTACATTGAGTTTATGAGAAATTGCTTCAGTAGAGAAAGCTCTTTTAGTTATACACTGTAAGCATCTCAAAACAGATCAATGGACTGTAGTATCATAGCTCTAGAAGTAGAATCTGCAATTTCCAAAACCAACATTCAAGCAAACCAACCAAACAAAGAAACGTAACTATACAACAAGAATCAAAACCCACGAATACTAATTAAAACGCCTTCCAACCATCTACCGAATCTCTTCTTGGAGTTTCACTCTCCACTGTCGTCTTGAATGGGCCACTAGATCCAAATGGATCTGCATCATCGAACGATGGGAACCCATGATTGAAATCCGAGGGCTCGGTGCTGCTTCGCATGGAATCAAATCTTGAAAACGAATCATTTGGGTGTTGAAACAGTGAATGACCAAAATCAGAATCAACAGCAGTGCTGTGCATGGAATCAAATCTAGCAAGGGTGGTTCGATCATACTCAGAATCTTGAGTGGTGCTGCGGAATGAGTCAAATCTTGAAAAGGAGTCCCGGGGTTGGAAGAGTCCGCCATCACTAGGAGTGCTGTTAAAGGAATCAAATCTTGAAAAGTTGTTGGTGAATGAATTTTCTTCTCGAGGTGAGTTGGTAGCGTACATAGGAGTGCTTGGAACTGAATCCGCAAAGACAGAAATAAAGGGTTGCTGTCTAGGAGAACCAGCGTAACTATAAGCAGGAGTGCTGGGAACTGAATCTGCAAAAGTTGAAGAAAATAGGTCCCGGTTTTGGAACAGATTGTCCCCAGGCGGGGGTGAACCATATGAGGGCGTGACAGGAACAGAATCAAATGTGAAAGTCGCTTTCTTGGGAACCTCTGTTCTAATAGGGTTTAAGCCCCCCCAGTCATCAAATAAGTTTTTATTCTCCTCCTGCAAAAAATCATCATCATCAAATAGAAGCTCCATCAACATTTAAAAATACAATTCATAGATTTTGGTTTCCAACACACACACGCACACACACCTTGTTAGGCTTTGTAGTATTAAAATCCCAAGCTGCATCTGAGTCATAACTTGTATCAAATGTACCCCACCCTGCCTCATCAAAATCTTTGTCGCCTGAAATAACTGACTTAGCATCCGAATGTTCACTGCATCAGTAACAAAATAAATGTTTTTAAATGCCTCTGTTGACAAAAAAAATGTATTTATATATAGGGGTTAATAGCAACAAAACCAACATACTTCACTATTTTGCATGAAAAGGTCCCTCGACCTAAATTCGGTATATTAAAGTCCCTAAGCTTGTCTAAAGCGCACGTACTCAGCAAAAAGTTCAAAATTAAGACTTGTTGCCCCTTAATTGGTCAAAATCAGATGGTATA
>BJCO01000976.1:0-10178 GCA_018326465.1 Flaveria floridana | reverse complement strand
CACCCACATACATATTCACACACACACATACGCGTGAAACCCATTTTTATAAAAATAACATGTACACATGCATTTCCAGCCCCAAAGTTTGTGAAAAACATGTGAAAAAAGGGGGTTCTAGAACTCACCTTAGTTGCTTTCGAGTTTGAACCCTTCTCTTGAACTCCACAAACGTTTTTAACACTTAAAACACTAAAACACACAACCCGAACATACAATAACACACATAAGCATGTAACCGAGGCTAAGTCAACCAAAAACAACTTAAAACACAAAATCTTACCTTAAACTTCGAATTCTTCTTCTTCCTCTCTCTAGAACTCGAATTCTCTGTTGTTTCTCTCTCTAAAACCGAGTGACAAGGTGTAAGCATGTAACATGGGCGGCCATGTTGCTTTATTCACCAACTTTTCAAAGTTTTGTCCTTTTGGACACTTTTAACCTCTCAACTTTTGGTTACATTACATTTCTCCTCTTTATTCGCGTTTATTCTTTCTTTCTCGTCTATAAAAATATTCGGGTGTTACAAGTTACTATTACATATTTAAACGACGAAATACAATTTTTCTAAACCCTTAGGGTTCGAACTTTTAAATAGACTTCAAATGCCCAATCAAAGTTTGAATCATGTGATGAAATCTGATGTTATATGCTTAATATGATGTTTAAATTCATTGATTATACGTATAAATCACACGGATTAGAAGGAAAGAATAAAATGATGAGAATGTATGAGTATCAGGTAATGAACGAGAAAAACAAAGAGTATGAATGAGTGAAAATGATGAAATCTACCAAGTGTTGAATACAGATCTATGTGTAAAACCCTTAGGCGCATGACCACTATGAAGGCTTATGACCACCATTGTGACACATGAGGCTTAGACGCATGAGCATACTTAGCCATATTTTCACAGAAAAACCTTAGACGCATGAGCACTGTCCAGGCGCTTGGGCACTGTTCAGGCACATGGCTTAGATAGAAACACCTACACTTGGTCATTTTTCATGAACCTTCAGTTCAAATGAGAACTGTTTACGCGCATGAGCCTCACAAAGCATCCACACTTGAGAATAGTTTCAACATCGGAAAGGCTGCTATTGTTCAGGAACATGAGGTTGACTTGAAACGCTAACCATTTGCAGCAACATGAAAACTGTTTAGGCGCATAAGCTTGAACAAAAACACCCAACACTTGAACAAAGTTCTGAAATTCATCCTGATTTAGGGTTATGAGTACTGTTCAGGCACATGAGATACCTTCCATGAGTCTATGACTTGGAATTTTTCACCACATTTATCTGTATACTGTTTATGCTCATCACCACTGTTCATGCACATAATCTCAACACTTAGTCAGATTTTGACTATCACCCAAAATGATCATTAATTACCCTTAAATTTAACAATATCGAATTGTTTTTGTTTAAGATCACCATAAATCATTTGAAACTCACTTTTTAACATTTTCAATCGGATCACCAATCAAGCACATTCTAAAAAGAATTTTTTATTTTTTAACATAATTTTCCATCATTTTAGTCTCTATTTTGAAACTTTTTACAACACAAATAATCTCATTTTGTTTTGTTAGAAAGAAGCTTTTTCACTTATTTTGAATTTCATGTTCATTTGAGCAACATATCAAACACACACATGCTTGAATTTGAAGCTTCATCCTTTTCATTCAAAGCACTTTATTTTTGAATTCTTTTTCACATTTTGAAAATTTTATTTATTTTCCCTTTTTCATCTTTACTCCCCCTAAACTTTTAAGTTCACAAACTTAAAAGTTTCTTTTAGTGTACAAGTAGAGTAAACCAATCAAAATTAACATGCCTGCACACAGAAAAGCATGCAAAAATAAAAAAGAAAGCAGAATAAAAATCTACTATATACACCCTGAATCATATGTCTGCAGTGAGATCATATAAGTTAAGATCAACATATTAAAATAAAATAAAGACAATGAATAAATCCTGATCAGGTGTGTTCCAGGTCAACGTTCATGCAACAGAGGAGACACGAGATCAAAGGATAGAAAATGAATGCTTTTGGAATGATTATCATCATACTTACTTTTTCCATTCTTGGATTTCTTAAGGTTCGATTAGATATGACATTATGTAACCCACACTTAGACTTGGATAGCTCAACTATCGTCAAGATATGCAAGAAATCACTTTTGCTCAACTTATTGATGTGAGTGTCTTAGGATGGTGTTTAATGTGCTTAAGTGGTTAGTGTTATATGTATTTGTGTGTTTAATTCCATGGAATTGATGAACTACGAGCGAATGTGCTTAGGTAGGTTAAACGACCAAAGTGGAAGCTTACATGGAGAACTTATGTGATGAGTGGTGGTTGGATTGGTGTTTATGATGATTAAAGGTGAAACCCAAAGAATATTCATGATATGAGAGTTTCAGGATGTAAATGGGAGCCAAGAGATCAAAAATGAAAGGTTGAAGATGTTAAAGGACCTTGCAACAGTAAAATGAACATAACTTGAGCTAGGGATGGAGTTACGGGGCCTATTACCAGTCAACGGAAAAATCTTGCAAAGCCGCACAACCACAAACTAAAGAAAAAAATAGAAAACAGAAAGGTGTCAAGCGTAGCCTATGGTGGCTAGCGTAGGCTACGGTGGAACTGACGAGAAATCTTACTAAAAGCATGTTTTTAGTGTTTTTCAGGGCATCTCTTATTTCAATTCATCTTCTAACCTTTGGGAACGCATTTTGGGCATTCCAAAGAGCTTCTTTCACCATTCCAAAGGATCCATTCATCATTACACCATCAATCATGCCTTCTAACATCAAATTCACAATCATGAGCGGCTAATTCTTTTGTGACTTCTTCCAGACGGATTGTTCTTACAGGTTTCATATTTGTTTCAATTGTTTATGTATTGGATTTGATTATGTGATGACAAACGTTTAGTAAAAGATGCTTTAGTTAATAAACAATTTATCAGTTTTTCAAGTACTTTCTTTTCAATTGCGTTATTGTTGATGACAAAGCTTAGAAACGGATTGGGTGACTGAAGAGGGTTGACTTGATACTAATTTATTAGATAATTGGATTATACTAGTATTTGACATGATTTGTTGTATAGGTTTGTTGACAATAACCTATCTCCAGTTACTATCTTAACTGATTTCAAAACACTATGTCTATGTGGAGTTTAATAAACACTTGAGTTTTATGTGAAACCTTGAACCTGCTGTCTGGAAGAGGTTACGTCCGTTATAATTGAATTCAATCCATTTAAGTTTCCTTTGTTTTTCATTCAAATCACATCTTCATAATTTACTTTTTTTAATCATTTAGAACATAACTAGAAGGTAAAATTAACCACTGATTCCTCTGCGGATACGATACCTTACTTACCCTAGCTACCTAGGTTAATTAGATTTTTGAAAGACTAAATGACGGTCTATCAAAATGGCGTCGTTGTCGGGGAGTCGGTGCGCTTAGTTTTAGTTTTAGCTTAGTTAGTTCTTTTATTTTAGTGAAAAAATTTAATCCAAAAATATTTTCTTTTCAAATTTGTTTTTAATTTCATTTAGTTTAGTTTCCTTGTTCGGTATTACACGAGGTTGTGTAAGTGTGTAGGTTTTTCATGGATAGGCATTATGATGATGGTCAAGACTATTATGAGCCATGTATGTGCTATGGAGAATTTGGTCATTGGGCTCAAGACTGTCCAAACAATTAAAATCAAGGTCACCACTTAAGAGGTTTAAATGGTGAATGAAGATATCAGGATGACTGGCAGAATCAAAGGAGTCTATAAATGAGTCAATCTGAATTGGATGATATCCGGTTAGCTATCAAGGAATTGAAAAGTTTGATCAAAGAAGTCGCGCAGCAACAAGATAGTCAGGCGAAAGATCATCAAGTCTTGATGGAACACAC
The DNA here is from genome assembly GCA_018326465.1 of Flaveria floridana. NCBI lineage: Eukaryota > Viridiplantae > Streptophyta > Magnoliopsida > Asterales > Asteraceae > Flaveria > Flaveria floridana. The sequence continues at coordinate 6,257 of BJCO01000976.1, read as the reverse complement.
CCCATAATTAGCTTCATACTTATCTGAGGTAGTTTCAGAAATAAGAGATTTAGGTAAGTCATTTAATTTTAATCAAGTCAACCTGAAACCTCATAATTCCCAAAACACACAGTGCAAACACTAGTACAGTAAGTTTTCAAACATCATCTGAGGTTTCTTGGGTTGAACAGACTCCACCACCAATGGTTAAGAGTGTGGTGGAGTATAGTGAGTATGACCCTGATCATGATTTAATTTCACAAACTAAACTAGAAGGTATAGAGGTAAACAAATCTCTTATGTTCCATTTCATTCAGCTTTGATCACCTAAGTATCAATTAAACAGGAACAGGATCCAACACAGGATGAAAAATGGGAGAAATTCGAAAAGAGAAAAATTAATTTACCCTTTTTGAATATAATTAAAGAAAATCCTGATAATGTTGAGTGTCTTAAAGGTTTGAGTACCCAAAAAAGATGATACAAATGTCCTACACATGTGGAGTTAAGTGCAAGTGAAAGTGTCGTGTTTTTGGGTACCCGTGCTTCAAAACTCCAAGATCCAGGAGCACTTGCTATTTCCTGTACAAGTCGGTGAGTTTAAAGTGGATAAAGCACTGCTGGATCTTAGGGTAAAGGTGAATATTTTACTAGGGAGTTTGTATGATCAGTATGACTTTGGTTAGTTACAAAGAGTCCACACCAAGGTGTCATTGGCTAATCAGACATCCATATGTCCTAGGAGGATTGTAAAGGATGTGATTGTGAAGGTAGGAGAGTTATATTACCCAGTTGACTTCTTAGTGTTGGATTGTGTTAAGAACGCACAACCAACTATTATTCTGGGTAGACCATTCTTGGCAACCGCTAACACAACTGTTAATTATGCAGAATGAACAATAAGAATGAGATTTGGTGAAAAGAAATTGAATGTTAAAATATTCCCAAACTTACCTAACCTGAATATTAGCAACTCTGAATTACCTAAAAGGGTGAATCACCCGAACAAAGAATATTTTGGTGCGATCAATAGGGCAGATGAGAAGGAAGAAGATAAGAACTTAGAGAAGGGAAAGATTCGAAGGTCAAGAAAAAGGAAACGGAAAGGAAAGAACCCACAAGTTCCTCATCCTGGGAGAGAATTGATTTCACTCTTTGTGCATGCTTGGAGGAAGTATGACAATAAGAGGAATGAGTTAATGAGGAAGGTGTGCAAGCATCCAACCCAACCGCCTTGATGAATATCGGGTACGGTCTGGCTGAAAACCTAAAACTTAGCGCTAACCGGGAGGCAACCCGAGTTTTATTTTTTTTCTTTTAGTGTTTTTTGGTGTATTTTATTTTCTTTATTTTCTATTTCAGTTTTAACCACAAGATACAATCACTCAAGTGTGGGGATGCACATGGAGGTCTTACTAATGAAGCACAATTTGATTGCCTCCACTTTCCTCATCTTAGTTATTTTGTTACTTGGTGTTTAATTATTTTTATTTGTTAGGTAATCTTGGTGGTGTTAATATCTATGTGTTGGAATGGTTTTGGTGTTGTGTTTTGGGTCAGTTTGGGTTGGTTAGTCGCTTGTTGATGTTGGTTTGAATGAAAGAGTTGGAAATATTTGCACTTAACCTTAATTCCATACACCGGGAACAACGTATTCCAAGTATGGGGATGAGGAGATGAAAAATGATAATAATAGAAAAAAAAATCAGAAATATGTCCCTGGGTGAGAAATTTGCATTAAAAAATATGGAAAATGATAGGAAAAGTCAGGTAGTCTAGCTTTTCAAATATTATATGTATGAGAATGCTAAATGGGTTGAACATGTTATTTGATTTGTGATATGTGGGTATGCCTAACCAGTAGACAAGCTTCCTTTGAACTAATAAATCTTAGTTATGTTAGGATGCCTCGTGGGTTCTCATGTGGGAGAAATGGGGAAGCTGAAACCGCCCAAATAGCTTAAAGAAGTCGTTTTAAGTTAAAACCTTAAGATTTTTTCAATTCAGATGTAAAAAGAAAAGAAAAAAATTTGAGCTAGACGCGAATAATGAAGCCTAAGATGTTCTCTTTTGGGGATGATGACTCTGATTGAGACTTCCTCTGGGTTAAGTTAAAAAAAGAATACTAAAGCTTATGTATGTCTCTTTTGTGGATGATGACCCTTATTGAGACGACCTCTGAGTTAGGTATAATAAATGTCAAAAGCTCAAACAAAGAAAGAACAAAAAAGAATCTGATTCTTAAAATTCTTTTGGTTTTCTCATAAAACGATTAGGATAGTCTTTTGATTATCCTTTTATTCCAAAATCTTGAGATGGAAATAGGTGAAGCTATTGTATCTTGGTATGAGAGCCTAGGCTAACTGACCCATTTGAACCAGTTTAATATGATGAGCAACTTGAAAACAGGTTTGGGTTTAGATGGATTCCTATACTTGCAATCACAGTTAACATGTTATTAGACCCATACAAGTAAGTAATCTAAGTCTTTGGGAGCCGGATTTTACTTGACTGTGATTCCATAGCATAATTCTTTTTCAGGGATGAAAAAGAGATAAGTGTGGGGATGTGATGTGAGTGTGTTGGGATGGTGCTTAATGTGCTTAAATGGTTAATATTATCTGTATTTGTGTGTTTAATTGCATGTAATTGATTAACTATGAGCGAATGTGCTTTTGTAGGTTAAACGACCAAAGTGAAAGCTTACATGGAGAACTTATGTGACGAGTGGTGGTTGGATTGGTGTTTATGATGATTAAAGGTGAAACCCAAAGAATGTTCATGATATGAGAGTTTTGGGATGTAAACGGGAGCCAAGAGATCAAAAATGAAAGGATGAAGATGTTAAGGGACCTTGCAACAGTAAAATGAACATAACTTGAGCTAGGGATGGAGTTACGGGGCCCATTACCAGTCAACGGAAAGCTCTTGGAAAGCCGCACAACCACAAACTTAAGAAAAATTTGAAAACAAAAAGGTGCCCAGCGTAGCCTACCGTGGCTAGCATAGGCTACGGTGGAACCGACGGGAAATCTTACTAAAAGCATGTTTTTAGGGTTTTTTAGGGCATCTCTTATTCCAATTCATCTTATAACCTTTGGGAACGCATTTCGGGCATTCCAAAGAGCTTCTTTCCCCATTCAAAAGGATCCATTCATCATTACACCATCAATCCTGCCTTCCAACATCAGATTCACAAGCATGAGCGGCTAATTCTTTTGTGACTTCTTCCATACGGATGGTTCTTACAGGTTTCATATTTGTTTCAATTGTCTATGTATTTGATTTGCTTATGTGATGACAAACGTTTAGCAAATTGATGCTTTAGTTAATAAACAATTTATCAGTTTTTCAAGTTCTTTATTTACAATCGTGTTTTGGTTGATGACAAACCATAGAAACGGATTGGGTGACTGAAGAGGGTTGACTTGATACTGATTTATTAGATAATTGGATTATACTAGTAATTGACATGATTAGTTATATAGGTTTGTTGACAACAACCTGTCTCCAATTACTATCTTAACTGATTTTAGAACACTATGTCTATATGGTGTTTAATAAACAATTGAGTTTTATGTGAAACCTTGAACTTGAAGTCTGAAAGAGGTTACGTTCATTATAATTAAATTCAATCCATTTAAGTGTCCTTTGTTTTTCATTCAAATCACATCTTCATAATTTACTTTTTTTAAATGATTTAGAACATAACCAAAAGTTAAAATTAACCACTGATTCCTCTGTGGATACGATACATTACTTACCCTAGCTACCTAGGTTAATTAGGTTTTTGAAAGACTAAATGATGGTCTATCACTTATTAACCTGACATATACGTGTAACTAGATCTCATGTTTATGTTAATAAGGAAATGATCATGGATAACCCATTTGATAATCTCTAAGATATCCATTTGAATGGATTATGCATATTGACATATTTTGAAACAGGTGAGAATATCTAGATCTGTAATGACTTACAACAAAGGATACCTCGTTACTTCAGGTCTATGATAACTTATAACAGAGAAGTGAACAAATGCTTTAAATAGATCTCATGGTTATTTATATCACCACCAGGTGTGAGGTTGTGACTTTACAAGTAATCAATCAGAAGAGTCAACATTACTCATTGGACTAAGATGGACACACACAAAATCATTATTGATTAGTTTAATCACAATAATTTACTTTTTCAGTATAATTGCATGAGCTTACCTTCACATCATATCTGATCACGTCAGACTTTATTAATGAGTGGAATATGTAAACGATCAAAACCAATGTATCTATCATTTCCCACATATTACAAAGGCAGATTCATTCTTACAATAAGAAATGAACAAATAAACTCTATTTTTGTAAGTTTTAATTGTATATTTTTCTCTTTTGATTTTACTATTTTCTATTTTTGTATTTGCTTTTGTTGTTTCTATTAAGCATACACACCTAATATATACAATCAGGCAATCAATTATGACAAATTCTCTTTTATTTTTCTTATTCAACAAAGGGAGGGTTCTTTTCACTTTTATGATTCAAACAACTAAATGAAACTCAATCATGTAATTAAACAAGATTAATGAGGCTAATTGACTCGAATTGACTCGATCAAATACTCAAACCGACCAGGTAAGAAGGCTTTTGTAAATACTCAAAACCATACGATCTGATCAAGAAACTGAATTTAAGAACCAAATCATTGACATATTTTGTGATGAAAAGGGTATTACAAGAAAATATAGTGCTCCTAGGACTCTCCAGCAAAATAGTATTACTAAGAGGAGAAACAAGACACTTATTAAAGCTACAAGAACCATGTTATCTGACTCTAAACTGTCCATCACCTTCTGGGCAAAGACAATCAACACTGCCTGCTATGTGTAGAACAGAGTTCTAGTAGTTAACACTCATAGTAAGACTTCTTATGAGCTGTTGCACAAAAGGAGACCTTTTATTGGTTTCCTCAGATCATTTGGATGTCCTTGGACCATCTTGAATACCAAAGATCAAGTAGTAAAATTTGCTGAGAAATCAGATGATGGATACTTTATTGGATACTCTTCCCAAGCCAAGGGTTATATAGTATACAATCTCAAAACTAGAGTAGTTGAAGAGTCAGCCAATATTACCTTCAATGAGCACATCCCTAGTGTGAAAGATTCTGGTTCTGATTGGTTGTTTGATCTTTATTTAGTTACCAACTGTTTTAACAAATCTTTTGAGAATGTTTTAGGATCAATAGGTAACTTATCAACAGGAGATCCGGATCCAAGATTTGAGATGAGAAGACAAAACAAGAAAACTACTTCAGCTCCAGTGGTAACTAACCCTACAGATAGAGTTCCTATCAACACAATCAAGAAAAATTCAGCTAAAACATCAGAGGTGTCTACAAATTCCAGCTCAAAGATGTAGAACTCAAATGAAGCATCTTCAAATATAGGAGGTAATGGTGGTGGTGATAGTGATCAAGAATTTTTTGGAGGTGACGGTGATCAAGAATTTCTTGATGTTGATAACCACTCTATGGAAGACAACATCAATGATGTCACACACTCATTGGATCAAGCTTCACTTAATACGTGTGCTGATGTGGTGGGTGACACTTTATTTCCATATCTAAGCTTTAGAAATTTAGATCTGTCTAATCAACTTACTATAATTCCTCAATTCATGATCCATAAGTCACACCCCACCACAAACATCATTGGAAATATTGACATAGGGATGAGAACAAGGGGACAAACCCATGACAAAAATGTTTGTCTATACTCTTGTTTCTTATCCTAGATAAAGCCAAAGAAGATTGATGAGGCTTTGAAGGATTGTAGTTGGATTGAAGCAATGCAGGGGGAGTTGCTTCAATTCAAAAGGCAAAAGGTTTGGAACTTATGTCCTCTCCCTCAAGGGAAGACCACCATAGGTACCAAATGGGTGTTTAGGAACAAGAAAGTTGATAGAGAACTTGTCATCAAGAACAAGGCTAGACTAGTTGTTCAAGGGTACACTTAAGAAGAGGAGATTTATGTAGGATTCTATGTGCCCAAGACACTTAGAATATTGATGTGGTTAGTACGTTATGATCCAAGTCGGGTTATACCCAATAACAAGCTAAGCAAACACCAATTAATATTTAATTGATGATATGATCATGCAATAAAATATTAACACCAATTTAGAAAATGGGTTTTCTAAACAAGTTGCATATGAGATGGAACAATTTATTGGGATATTTTGTTCAATAATATTATTTGTAATGTTATTTATCTTAGTTAG
>BJCO01000975.1:0-11223 GCA_018326465.1 Flaveria floridana | reverse complement strand
ATTCGGATAGTAAAATTAGCTATCCGAAAATTTCGGATATCCGAAATTCGGATATCCGAATATCGGATATCCGAAAATGAACACCCCTAGCTCCAGGTGACAAAAGCAGGGAGGATGGCATCCTATTGGTGCTTAAAATAGCACATGCTTTTAACTTGTGAATAACATGGAACGAGCTATCAATCAAAACCAAGAAGGAACTTGAAGAAGTCTGAATAATTAGTGGGTACGTTTGATAACTTTAAACTATTGTCATGCAAAGATGTTTAATTAAAATCTGCAAACATTACGATGCCGCATTTCTCACTACATCAGGTGGTGAACACACCACCGGTCAACAACATGAAACGCTAAGGCGTAGGAGTACTATGTAGAAGCCAAAGCGTATTTAACATAACATTTGTGGGGTCCCGAAACATTCCATGCTGTGCATTATCTACTATACACGCATGATAGTTACATTATGAAATTAAAGTAACCGGCTACCGGACGGGTATAAAATAGTTTCTTCAAAGAAGAGTGATTAGTATATCTCTAAAATTATTTCCAAGTAATTATGCGGAATGTCTATATATAATAAGATCATATTTATTATGGGTTAGATTTCTATATATACTTAATACTTACATCTATGATCTCTACTATTCATTTAAATGTAACTTATAAGATTTTAATTGTTTGTTTTGAACAATTATGTTAAAAGTTTTGAATGTGTAGGAAAGATGATTTGATAATCACAGTTACAAAAATAAACTCTCATTCCTTTGATTTTCAATACTTTAACTCACTGTCTTGAATCTCCCAATGCACAAAGCTGAATTCCTTTGATCTCTACTAGACAGACAGACTCCCTTACTAATTAATACATCCCCTGGAGCTGCACATAGCTAGGTTTTGGATTTGGGTGGACAGAGAAAACATTAATGGCGGCATTGGCATACAATTAATCAACCCAAAATAATAACTTCACTAGCCAAACAACATGCAAGAAAAGAGCAAGTTCTTTCAGCTTAACAACTTTGAATGATGTACTCGTGTGTGTTGTTTTTTTTATTCCTTCCTTTTTCAACTCATTCATATGTGATAGAATTTGAATAATTCTCAACTTGATTATTCTCATTAATCTTCATAATACTTATAGATACATTATTTACATTGAGCACCCTACACAATCATATAAATACACACGTCTATCTACTATTCTAATATACCCCCTCAGTCTAAGCAGAAGGAGCACGGATGCTTAGACTGTTTCGAAAATCATTGAAAAGAACTCGAGGTAACCCCTTGGTAAATATGTCCGCTAACTGGTAACGTGAAGGCATGTGTAGGATACGAACTTGACCCCGTCGAACATGTTCTTTAACAAAATGTCTATCTATCTCAATATGTTTGGTGCGTTGATGTTGAATTGGGTTGCTGGACATATAAATGGCACTTATATTGTCGCAATAAACAATAGAAGTGTGAGTAGGCGGGCGACCCAATTCAAGTAGTAAGTTGCGCAACCAACAAATCTCAGCAACAACGTTTGCAACTCCTCGGTACTCAGCTTCTGCACTAGATCTGGATATGATAGTCTGACGTTTGGAAGACCACGAAATCAAGTTATCACCAAAGAAAATATCATAACCAGATGTGGAACGTCTTGTGTCCGGACAAGCAGCCCAATCTGCATCTGTGTATGAAACTAATGAAGTGTTCGAACTGCGACTCATAAACAGACCCATGGATAGTGTTCCTTTAATGTAACGCAGGATTCGTTTTAAAGCATGAAAATGCGACAGAGTTGGCGCATGCATATGCATGCATATTTGATGGATGGCATAAGATATATCAGGTCTAGTGAAGGTAAGATACTGAAGGGCACCTGCTAAACTTCTGTAAAGAGTCAGATCATCAAATAGAGGGCCAGAATTGGTGCTCAGTTTGCCTGCAGTGTCGACCGGGGTGTGAACTAGGTTACAATTAGACATGTGAACACATTCCAGAATTTCCTGAGCATATTTTTATTGAGATAGAGTGATACCATCTGGTGTTCTAGTCACAACAATACCCAAGAAGTAGTTCAGGGGTCCAAGATATTTCATAGCAAATTCTAAGGAGAGATGAGCCATTATCTTCATTCTGAGAGCAGGAGATGAGGTCGTGAGAATAATATCATCAACGTATAAAAGTAAATACGTTGTGTCCATGCCATGTCTATAAATGAATAGTGAATGATCACAGGAACTATGCCTAAACCCGAGAGTAGTAACAAAATCAATGAATCTTTGGTACCATGCTCGTGGAGCCTGCTTTAGACCATACAAAGATTTCTTGAGTCTGCATACATAGTTTGGAAAAGATGGATGTTTGAATCTAGCAGGTTGATGCATAAAAACTGTTTCTAACAAGTTGTCATGCAGAAAAGCATTCTTGACATCCAATTGATTGATATGCCACCCATTTGTTAAAGCAAGACTCGGAACTGTTCTTATTGTTGCCGGTTTGATAACCGGACTGAACGTCTCGTGATAATCCACCCCGACCTGTTGAGACCTGCCGTCACAAACTAAACGCGCTTTGCAGCGCTCCAAGGAACCATCAGATTTTAATTTATGCTTAAAAATCCACATGCATCTAATAATATTTACCCCTTAAGGACGTGGTACAAGATCCTAAGTCTTATTGTCAACAAGAGCTTTGAATTCATCAGTCATGACACGGGTCCAAATAGGACTATTTAAGGCTGCTTGTGGGTTACGAGGAATTGGTTCTAGAGTTATGGATGTATGCAAATTAAAGATGGTTTTAGGCTTGACAATGCCCGCCATATGACGGGTAGTCATGGTTCTAGTGGGTGGTGGAGGTGGCGGGTTTGGTGGTGATGGTAGGTTTGGTGGTGAGGGCGGGTTTGGTGGTGACAGTGGGTTAGGTGGTGAGGTGGGTGATGTGCTGGCCGAGGGGGACGGTGGAGGGGAGACAGGTGTGGTGGGTGTGGAGTTAGTCGATGTGGAGGTGGTGGGTGGTGTTGGATTGGATCCATTTGGGTTCACTATGAGAGGCGTTCTAGAAGCGGAGGAAGTGTGAGAAAGAGAGTCAACGTGTTGCCAAATAGATGGGTGTAAGTTGGAGGAGAGGTTTGAAATAGGAAAAGAATAGAATGGAGGTGGAGTGTGATGAGTAGAGAAAGGAAAAATGGTTTCATAAAAAATGACATGTCTTGAAATAGAGAGTTTGCGAGCTGAGAGTTCATAGCATTTGTAACCATGATGAGTTGACGGGTATCCTAAAAAGACACAAGGTGAAGAGCGTGGTTGAAGTTTGTTAATGGTGGTAGAGGGAAGAAGAGGATAGCAAAGACAACCAAAGACCCGAAGATGTGAGTAGGAAGGGTGTTTGAGATAGAGTAGAGAAGTTGGCGATTGATTATTTTTAGTTTTGTTTGGTAAAATATTTAAAAGAAAAGTTGCCATTTGTAAGGCGTGGTGCCAAAAAGAAAGAGGTAGAGAAGCATGAGTTAATAAGATGCGAATGATATTGTTTATGGACCGTATTTTACGTTCTGCTTTACCATTTTATGAAGAAGTATGTGGACATAAGAATCTGAAAGACATGCCATTTTGGTGACAAAACTCATGAAATGATTTATTGTTATATTTAGTTCCATTGTCACACTGAAAGTTTTTAATTTGTCTTTCAAATTGTGTGTTAATATATGTATGAAAATTTTTGAAGATTTGAAACACACTGGATTTATTTGCTAAAGGAAATGTCCACAAAAAATTAGTATAATCATCAAGCAAAACTATATATAACGATGACCTCCTGAACTCAAGACAGGAGATGTCCATAAATCACTGTGAATAATATCAAAAGGAAACTAAGTACTTGACAAAGAATCATTAAAAGATAGGTTAATATGTTTCCTAAACACACAAGATTGACAAATATGTTTGCTAGAAAAAGAACCAACAGAAAGTAAATTTTGTTTATTCAAGACATGTAATAAATCTGTGTCGGGATGGCCTAAGCGTTTATGCCACAGATCTTGAGAAATAGCTGCAAAGGTAGATGGTGATGAAAGCTTGGAAGGTAAAGAGAGTGGATAAAGATCTCCGGTGCTGTCACATCGGAGGAGTGGAGTCCGCGTCTGGAAGTCCTTCACAGTGAAACCAAATGGATCAAATTCAATAGTTATGCAATTGTCGGTTGTTAAACGACGTACGGACAAAAGGCTTTTAATGAAATATGGTGCATGAAGGACACGGTTTAGTTTTAAAGGTGGATAAGGTGGTTGTAAAGTGGTGTTACCCGTCCCCTGAATATGTATTTGGAACCCGTTTCCCACAACAATAGAATATGCAAAGTTATTATTGATATAAGATGGAATTGTACCTGAGTTGTTTGTCATGTGGTTTGTTGCACCCGTATCCATGTACCATTGAGTGTTCGGGTTCAAGGTCATTGTATGTAATGCCTGTTCAATGTTGGTAGGCACATAATAATCAGCAGCATGGTATGCTTGAGGTGGCGGTGGACGAAGAACACCAGGGCCAGCGTTGTTTGGTGGACGAGGGCTAGGGAAACGCGGGCTCGGGTTTGTTGGGTACGGGCAGGGAGGGGTGGGCCATGGAGTTTGCGGCTGCTGTGGATAGTAGGAGGGAAAATTGTAGTTGTAGTGGTAAAAACCACCACGTCTGCCCCCACAAGAACAACCTCTGCCGCGGCCACCCCTGGCTCCGCGGCCTCGACCGCCCCTTGCTGTCGGGTCATAGTGGTAGCGGGTGTTGTTGTATTGGTTATTGTCATAGGTGGTATGAGAGGGTGTTGGTGAGTTGGTAGAGGGGGAAGTTTGAGTTGGGTGAGTTGGTAGAGGGGGAAGTTTGAGTTGGGTGAGTTTTGGTGGTGTTGGTGTGTAAAGCGGTGACCGGTTTTTGATTGTTTTTACGGGTTTCTTCAAATATGAGCTTGGAACGGGTTTTATAAAAGTCGGGGAGAGGGTTCATTTATTGTAGATGAGCCGCAACACTATCATAACTCTCGTTTAGGCCTGTAATAATCTGCAAAACAAGTTGATGATTAGTAAGAGGATGACCAACGTTTGTTAGTTGATCCGAGATGGTCTTGAGGGCTTGGCAATATGTAGTGATATTGGGGAAGTCATCAAGCTTGGTATTTGCATACTTTTGTTGTAGGTAAATAGCCCGAGTATAGATTTGTTGTACTCGAAAATATTGGCTAGACCAGTCCACGCTTGGGCAGTCGTGGAGTCATCAGAGAGAATGGTCTCAAGGATATCGGTACTGATGGTTTCATAAATCCAGTTGCACACAATTGCATCTAGCCGATCCCATTCATCATCATCCGGATCGGTGGCCACGGTTTTGGAGCTTGTTGGTTTGGTTGAAGGTATGATGTGATGTAAAACTTGATTAGCACGACAGTGTTTCTTGAAACACTTTCTCCATGTTAGGTAGTTGCCTTGTTCAGAGTCAAGGGTGACTTGAACACACGTTTTAATGTTGGTGATGGTGGTTGCTGGATGGACTTTATCAGATTTTGGGGGTGTTGTTTCAACCATGATGGTGTGGTGGTGTAGGGTTTTACGAGAGAAGAGAGGGAGAAGGTGATCGGCGGCCGATGGGTGGTAGGGGAGGAAGAGAAGATTAGGGTTTTGATAATTTTAGGTTATCAGAGAGAGGCTTTGATACCATGATAGAATTTGAACAATTCTCAACTTGATTATTCTCATTAATATTCATAATACTTACAGATACATTATTTACGTTGAGCACCCTACACAATCATAATAAATACACAGTGTCTATCTACTATTCTAATAATATGGAAGTCAAACTGTAAGTGTTCATATATACACATATATATATATTAGATTAGATTAGTTTATTTTGACCTCCACTGCTAGGTTTGAGGAGTTGTTTGAACAAGGCCATCTTTGGGACATTCCAGTGCTCTACATGCCTGAAAGAATTAAAAGAAAAATAAATATCAGATAACCATATATCATGTACGCGACTGCAGTGGTTGACTTGATTGATTAGTATTTAGTAGCTAGGTAGGTACCTGCATACTTTTCCTGAATCTTTGCTAAGATAATACTCCGTGTAACCTGTAGCTGTAGTGAGCAGGCAAAACGTAATTAATATTATGTCCATTGAACGTACACCAAAACTTGTACTTAATTTCAGGTCAATGTAACCGATCATGAGAAGGAATGAATTGAATTTACCTGAAAGAATAGGCTTCCATGGGAACACCATGACGCAACTGAAACGCCAATGTGCGATTCCTTTATCCTAGAATATATATATATACAAATCATGCATGCAATGATCAATTCCCATAGCTAGCTAGCTAATAATTATATATAATGATGAGGTTGGTTAATTTTGAAGTAAATTAATTAATAATTTGATTTGCACGTACCTGAAAATCCTCCCATTTCATAAGCTTCATGCTTGATTTATGAATAAGATAGCCGAAATTTGTACAATTTCTTTTGAATCGAGCGACACCTCTAAACGAACCTGCTGGATCAGCAAATTCGCAGTCGTCTTCGTAGGCGTCAACTGTAAGACATCCTGCTGGCCGGGTGAATCAAAGTTAAATTCAATTCGCTAGGGAGGTTGTGTACGTCGTACGTTGTTTACATAGATAGATGGATGGATAGATAGATGGATGGATATCTACCTGTAACGAAATAAGAGGTCTGAAAATCCCGTTTGATGGCTTGAACAATAAGTGAGCGGTCGATATCTTCATGACCAACTAGCTCCAGCGGTAGGTCCATGGTGCTTGTGTCTCCTTGGTCTTTAATGGGAGGACGGAAAAGAGAGGCCCCCATTCCAAGAAGCTCGGAGGCATACCAGGCTGTTTTCAGGATGAGGTTGTTGGATGACGATGACGACGACGGCGACGACTTCGACTTGATATAATCATCTCTTCCTCCCACTCTCACTTTGCACTTTGGGAACGCATGCACCCGCTGCTGCTTCATGCAACAACCACCACACACTGCCGCTATCATCGTTGCCATTTCCCCCCTTTTTTTTATTCTGTGGTTCTTATCATTCAATTCTCATAGCCTCATCTTCTTTCTACACATATACATATATAATATAATAAAACTAAACATTTCTCATTCACTTTTTTCTTGTTATATATATATATATATATACACACATATATATATATATGGATCCATTGAAAACCAAAATTTTATAAAAAATCAAAAGAACCATCATACATCATTGATGGTTTAGATCTATGGCTATAAATAAAGGGTCCTAATAAATAGACACCCACTTGAATAAATCAATACCCGCCTATATGTCACGTATGGTACCATACGCGGCGTATAGGCCGGGTCGAAAACACTGAAAACGAGGAAAATTCAGGGGGGGTTGTCAGATTGTCAGATTGCTATACGCTACATATAGCCCTATACGACCCCCTATACGACACATATAGGGCTATACGACGCGTATAGCGAATTTCGACACTGACTACGAGGAAAAATTCGGGAGGCTGTCAGATTGCTATACGACACATGTAGCCCTATACGACATATATAGTCCTATACGACCCCCCTCTATACGACGCGTATGGGACTATACGACATGTATAGAAATTTTGGACTGTTGATTTAAAATCTTGGAGTGTTTATTTAACCAGACTCTAAATAAAAGGGACAAAAATGTAAAATAACTTCATTTAAGAACCACACATGTCGTAAGGACAAAAGTGAAAGAACGTGTCCACGAAAGTGTGGTCCATGACTTTATTCACCATATTTACTAATACTTTAAAAATTATAATGAAGATCTTCAATGCATTGTGTACAGGTACTTAATGTACTTTGATGGTATAATAATTATTTACTCAAATTATGGGGGTCTTTTAATTTGTATGTATTATTCAAAGTTTTATATTTTACTTAACATACCTTAACTTTCTTAAATTATCACTTTTAACACCCTATGGATTTTATGAAACTTTAAGAAACATTATTTTGACCCCTTGAGTTTTTAAAGCTTTAGGATTAATTACCCTATGTAAATTTTTACTTAAATATAACCAACTTCTTACGTTCATATTTTTATGTACATGTTAGTATACATTTGAGTTTGCCTACGTTATAATATGACTTTTGTTAAAAATGAGCTAGGTCAAATATAAAATGTTTTGTACTAATTTTTACGTACGCTTTTAGGTGGTATATGAATTGCTGTAAATTTTATTTAAAAACAAGTGAGGTCATATATGATACGTTTTCGTTCACCGATATAAATTTGAGTAAGTCAATGCTTCGATGTAAATTAAGTTCAGAAACAATTCGAGACAATGGTAGTCTATACATTATTACGTCGTGTACACCACCGCCACAACGTGCGGGTATAATTACTAGTTTTATTTAAAACATGATTTGACTACTAGAAAGTCAATCTAAATATATATTAAATTAATATGCAAATCTATGTATGAGTTTATTATGAATTGTACATATTTTATCTTTTAAGTTTTAACATAATAATTAGATCCCATAACTCAGAGACTTCTCTACTGATACATATAGTTAAGCATTGATCTAGTGTCAGATTGTATTTAAGGAAGACTTTGAACAATTAAACTTACCATTTCATAAATGTAAATAACCTTTTAATTTGTTTGAAGATTAGAATAGCAAATAAAAATAGGTTCTTGATTGTATTATCTCATATATGAATAATAGTGCATTTGTGGATACTTTGAAATTATGTAGTGATGCATATAATAAATAATGTATTTGTTCATACGTTGATAATTATGCATTAATGCACCTAGTAGTGCTATTAACATATATGTATCTG
Organism: Flaveria floridana; assembly: GCA_018326465.1. Classification (NCBI taxonomy): domain Eukaryota; kingdom Viridiplantae; phylum Streptophyta; class Magnoliopsida; order Asterales; family Asteraceae; genus Flaveria; species Flaveria floridana. The sequence continues at coordinate 2,368 of BJCO01000975.1, read as the reverse complement.
CTAATTATGGTAATAGTTTAATTTTAACATCTTGAATTAGTGAATTACCATCAAATCTATATATAACATACATGCTATCCATGTAAACTGAACTTTGTGTTAGCTTGACATTAATTTAACTCATGAAAAAAAATACAAAATTGTATAACAAACACATGATGAGAAGTTCATTACTAGTCAAGAATTAGGGGTTTACTAACGCCGTACATTAATAGAAAACATGCACTTGAGACATGTTTTAACAATTTAGTGATTAACATAATAAAGGAATTATACTTCTCTTTGTTAGTAAAAATATTCCATATATGCATCAATGAATCTATTCAATATATGCATCAACGCCTATAAGAATTTATACATAATAATGCATCTAATACTTTTTTGAACATTATTAAATAAGAATATTCATTGACAACAAATTCTTGACAAACAAAATGTCTACTTTCTTGAATTTGAATCAGAAACTACTCACAGATTTGAAGTTTAGGTAAAACATATACAAATACAATACCATATGTAAGAACTTTTGGATATTTTGAAGAACTTATCTTCTTAATCTAGAGTAAAATAGTTTTTGAGAACACAGTAAGATTTCATATTTTAAGCTAACTAGTTATATTCCGGGACGCGCGTTGCGCGATTTATGTACAATTGTGGTAAACTGGTTATTATGCGTTTTGATAACCTTGATAGTCTCGTCTACGTTGTTGCGTCAAAGGGAAAAGTTTGCTTACACGATTTAAGCGTAGTATTCCACATCGTGCACCTTTTTTGGTTGAAAACGTCAATCACTATGTACATATTTTGTACACAAAACAACTATTTATCGCTTCTATATATCAATTTGTTCAAAAGCCTACCCAATGTTCTTCCGTCATTACTGCAAAGGATGAGATCCGGTTTCTGCATTTACGACAACTGTTGCCATGATTTCCGTCCCAAAAGAGTAATCCGTGTTCTAGTGACTCGCCACTTTTATATCCGAACTGATTCAAAAGACCGGATATGCTTGTTTGTGAGAGGCTGGATATTTTTTTGACAACAAACATCTTGTTACCATCATTTTGTCTATAAGCGTTTTGCTGCACCTTTTTTAGTTGTATGTTGCGGGGTATTTTGCTTTTTGTGATGAACCAGTTTGATCACCTGCATGTTTCATTCAAATTTAAGAAAAAACACATAATGAAGGGCATATATACATATGCTAGTGGACAATATGATATTAGTTGTCAAGAATTAGTGCCTAAGCCCTAACAATACATAGGCACTTAAGAATTACATATTTTCAAGATCGTATAGTAAATGATAAAAATATATTTTCAAAGATAAAGTTCAAAAAACAAAAGCTAAAACCACAAAGCAAAATCACAAAGAACACCATGTCTGCAACTAATTCATCAAAGATATGCTAACAAAATTGATTAGTTAACCACACATAAAAGAAATCTAATCAAAGAAATTTATTCAAAGTAATCTGATCAAGTAATTTCCACTCATAATTAATAAACTATAAGCACTAAGTTAATAGGAAAAGAGCCTACATATGACATTAAAGGTGTAGGTGAAATGATATGAGCAAACTGCAAAACCCAAACTTGACATGAAAAACCAAAAACATAATGATTCGAAATGAAACCGATGGTTTAATTAGAAGATACAAAAAAAATCCTCCATACACCCAAATCAGGTACACGAAGAGGCATGTTTACAAAGAAAAACATAGACATATAACAACTTCATTAACTTCGTATTTCATATAACAACCCCAATGACATCCGGTGCCAGAAACATTTGCCATATTAGTCCACAATTGTAATAAAATTGTGATTAATTTAGTTCTTCGCCATATATATATTAGACATAAAAAGTGGAATACTTTGTGAAGAACATATCATGAACAACTACAACATCTCAGGAAGCTGACTAAGAAAAAGGCAACAAAAAAAGGAAAAATACATTCATGTGCAAAACCAGATCAAAGCATGAAATTTAGATCCAAAATCACAGTAATCGAAATTAGGACTGTAACACTTATAATCAAAATTCCCTACACCTGCACTTGAAAATCAAGTCAGGAAACAAAGCAAACATCAAAAACTATATTTCATACATGCGCGTTGCGCGTGGTAAAGTGCAAGCAAATCTTATGATCATTATTATTATAACTTAATAAGTAATTGTAAAAACAACAATGAGATTTGACTTCACATGGACTGCAAGGCGCTGTTAGTTTACAAACTTTTGACAACAATCGTGATGGATTACTAATTGTACCAGCTACATGGTCCCTATACAACATATTTATTTTTACATGTTAAATAAAAATCTTATTTTTACATTAGAAAAATCTCTTTTTGTCCCCCCCCCC
>BJCO01000974.1:0-12887 GCA_018326465.1 Flaveria floridana | reverse complement strand
TTTATCATCCATGAAGCTATATCTAAGCTTTTTACATGTTTTCTTACACAAAAACGTGAGTTTTGGACGATTCTTTGCCACTTTCAAAAACTCCAAAACCTAGAATCCGGGTTTACATCAAAGGGAACGATTAAATGATGTTTCTTACCTGGATTCTTGGTCTTTTCTTGTTGTTTGGACGCCCACGAACACCGATCTTCATTCCCAAGATCAACCAAGCCTTGAATCTTCAATTCTCTCTACTCTCTCTCTCTAGAACTAGAGTGTTGAGTTGCAAATAAGAGCTGCTCAATCTGATCCGTTTATATATATCAGGCTTTCCCGGGACCTTAAACTCGTCAAACTCATAACCCGAAGAGTTTACTCGGTATATAACCCATAACCATCTTATTTGCATTAAATGATCCCGTCTAAGCCCATTATTATTATTTGGCTCGCTTAGACATTATTCCGGGCGTTGCATTTTCAGTGTTCAATAGTACGACTGAGCCATTAGCATGGTTCAATCGTGTGACTGACTCATGCGTTTGACTCATACGCACGACTGAAGGTTTAGTCGTGTGACTGAGTCGATCTTATATCTCAGTCATACGACTGATCCAGTCACCTGGTTTAATCGTTCGATTGGTCCATAAGTATGGTCCATTCGCGCGTCTGGTCCATGATTATGGTCCATAAGCATGAATAACCACCCAACTAAGTTGAACACATTTCTAAATCATTATTGACTTAGAACTATGTACAACAACCTCAAACCTATATATAATGTTCATACATATGAGTAATACTAAATACATTAAGAATATGATATAATCAAAGACAAATAAATATCAAAACACATATCATATTTCATTAAGCACTTGCATTACATATGTGTAAGAAATAAAAGACATTTACATTGAAGTACATAAACTAGGAACATAGTGTATCAACAGTGGTCCATATATGCATGGGTCCTACTTTTAAAAAAAGAGGACTTTTGCTTAAGGGTTATCACTTTTCTCAAGTGCGACCTCTTTTAAAATTTTGCAGCCTTATTAAATGTTTGTTGGGTCAATAATGCAATCTCATAAATCGCCATTGAGAAGTGGACTTCTCTAAGTTTTCACATCTTAATTCATGGGCTAGTTTATTTTTCTTTAGACTTTCATTCTCCCTCCATTGTCTCTTAAACTCAAGGCATGTTTTGTTTTAAAATTGTGTTTATGGTTTGTTTTATGTATGCATTTTGTCTGAAAGATTTGTGAACTCATGATCTATCTATTGCATATGGTAATTCAGAGTTCACTATAATCATCATTCGCTCCTTCAGCGATGATTTATTTAGCGATTCAATTGTAAAAGCATTTGAGAATTGGTAATGAGAATTTCAAGTTACATGTGTTATGGATTATGAAGTATGTTTAACTGCTTGAGATTGGCTAATTTTGTGAACAAGTGTCAGTTCATTCTGCCAATTTAGTTCCAATCTTTAAATCATAATGAGTGATGATATGATTTAAAATACACATGTTTAACATAGATATTCTCCTACACTTAAATAGTATTTCGATTACTTTTTATTATATACTACTCCATAAAAAGTTCACATTTATATTTTGATGAATTTAAGAGACTATGAGTTAAAACGATGAATTTAAGTAGACTTGAAACCGATGGGTAAATAAAACCTAAAAATAGTATGAAAGAAATTGTAAAAAAAACAAAGCCAAACGTAGAGTAAGTTAATTGATTAATGTGGTATTTTTTTAATTGGTCCGGTTCAAGTTATGTATTAAACTTAAAAAAATAAAATATTTAGTTCAAACAATTTCAAGGTACACGTGTATGATTTCTTTTGCTTGAAGATTGAATTAATATGTGGATCTACTAGTTGTGTTCAAAACAAGTTCACTAAATGTTGTTCACCAATTAAATTTATTATTTGTAATTTTCACAAGATGAATTTTTTTATTTGAATTACTTGTTTAAGTTAAGCACAGAAACACCAAATGTGAGAATTGAGATAACAAGCAATTGGGCTTAAAGGCCCAACATCACCACCACATATTCCGTACGGGGAATAAAAAAGGAGGGCACGACAATTCAAGAAAAGAAAAGGAAGTGACGACAGAAAGAAAAGAAAAAAAATATTACTCTTTTGTATTCAATTTTGAAGCTTTTGAGTACGTTTAGAGATCAATTTGAAAGCAAGAAGCAAGATCGGGGAGCAACGATTGAAGCATTGAAGCACTAATGATTATTCGATTTTGTCTCGTTATCGATTATTTTTCTCTGTGTCATTGATTATCTTATTATGTTATCAAAGTTTGAATCTTTATTATTGTTATTAATGTTTTTTGATATTATGAGTAGCTAACTTTTTAATACTACTTAGGTTGGGTTAAAACTATTCATGTTTTGATTAAATAGTTGGGTTTGATTAGTATATTTGTTTGTTAATCTTAGAACTTGATTATTTTTTCAATTAAATATGGATCCGAGTATTGTTTTATGCTTAAAAGTTATTTCCATGCTCGTGTATGTTTAATCTTGATTGATTGCGTGACATCTAGATTAGGTTTACATGTTAAAATTAATTACTTTGTGTTTTTAATTTTAGACTTTGATTAGAGATAATCTTAGAAGCATTGGTTGTGATTTGAAAGTATTATTCAATGTGTCACCTTATCTAGAACCTAGGGGTGATAGATATTGCTTAAAACCTCCTACCCATTGTTTGTTAGGTTTAGATTTTGCGAGAGCGTGTTTTGCCTTTCATTCGTGGTGTTAGGGTTTCAGGGTATTTAATTAGATTTAATTTAGTAGTTCTTTGTCTTACGATTGAAAATATAATCTTAAAGACATTATGGTAGAAAACCTAGGGGCGATCTTCCATTAAACATTTTAATAAACCTATCTTGTGCTTCACATGTGTCTTTGTTTTTTTAGGGAGTAGCAACATACCTAGTTAACCCTAAATACACATACCTAGTTAACCCTAAATACATATTTTTGAAGATAGTCATACGAGTTATTACCTTTATATCATCACATGTTTGTTGGATTGTTGCCTAGGTAGTTATTTAACATATTTGATTGTATTCAAGTTTCCACGTTCGAATTCTTATTTGTTTATTTCTTCCATCATGTTAGATTAATTAGTTTTGGTTAAATTTTTTGTTTTTTTATTTAATAATTAATTGAATTAATTAGGTTAGAAGTCAATATATGTTTAGTAACAAAAGCCGCCAAAAGTGTTCACGGATTCGATATCCAGACTTACCTAAACTTTACTATATCACATCGGGTACACTTGTCGTTTAAGTGAGGCTTTGTTGGGAATTTCCAATTTTAAAACTAATTTGTGAAAAACATTTTCAAAATAAAATAATATATATATTTTTCACACATCAAGTTTTTGGCGCCGTTGTCGTGGACACTGTTTTGGCAATTTGGAGAATGACCCGAGTCAGGGATCTAATCATTAGCTTTCTAGTTTAGAGGTTTTTTTAGTTTGATTTTAACTTATTTGTCTGATTGTGCCTTTAGTTAGTATTTTATCTTTTTATTTTTAATTTTTTATGCCTTAATCTGTTAGGTAAATTTATTTTTCTTTTTTCTTTTTAATTTTCTTCTTGTTTATGCACCACACCCGTTCTGTCGGACCACCTGAGTTTCAACCACTTGACGATCCAGAGCATGCATTTGATCGACATTCGAACGAGTCTGACATGGAGCCTGAGACCGAGGAAGATTCTTACGATAGCGAAATCACTCACGCCATAGAATCTACAATGGCCGACGAAGAACCACCAGTGAGGAGGGTGATTGCCGACTACACCAAACCCACTGCTGCCGGAGCTAGGTCTAGTATTGCACGTACACCTATCACTGCCAACAATTGGCAAATCCCAAATCATTTCTATGGTCACAAACACTGTTCATTTTCACGGGTTTCCTGCTGAAGACCCAAACCTTATCTGGCTCACTTCGCGAGGATCAGCGACACCTTTCAGGTAAACGGTGTTTCTGAGGACGCATGCAAGTTACCCCTCTTTCCATTTTCTCTTACTAACCACGCCCACAGCTGCCTTGAGTCCCTGCCCACAGGATCCATCACTACTTGAGCTGATATGCAAGACAAGTTCTTATGTAAGTACTTTCCCCCTTTGAAGACCGCTCATCTGAGGAGCATGATTTATTCATTTCAGCAGAAGTCAGGAGAGACTTTTTACTAGACCTGGGAGCATTTCAAAGAGATAGTGCACAAGTGTCCACATCACGGTTTAGAGGATTGGACGTTGATTGAGAAGTTTTACAATGGAGTTACTCCTGTAACGAGGAACATGCTAGATACTACTTCCGGTGGTAATCTGATGACCACCAAGACTGTTAAGGAGTGTAACATGATGTTTGAGGACCTAGACATGAGTACTTGTGAGTATCCTGATTCCAAAGCCCCGGTTGCTACTCAGCGAGGAGTGCACCAAGTTGATTCTAGCACTGCTTTAGCCGCTCAGGTTAAGGCATTATCTAAGATGGTAGCAGACCTGTAGAAGAAGAAGGAGCAGGCCTGTGAGATATGTCGGGGTGTTCATGATACTATTGATTATCCTATTTCTGCTGATAGTTTTTAGGAGCAGGTTGACTTTGTTAGCAATCCCAACCGGATGCATGGAAATGCCTTCGGTGATTCCTATAATCCGAGTTGTAGAAATCAGTAGAACTGGAGGAGTGGAAACCCACCGGGTTTTTAACCGCGTACTCAGAGTTTATTTCAGAATCAGAGTTTGAGTAGTGGTCAGACTAATGGCATAGGTCACGGCGAGAAGAAGCCCACCCTTAAGGAGATGATGATACAACAGTCACAGATGTTGACTCAGTTCATGGTGAGGGATGACACTAGGTATAAGGAAGCGCAGGCTAGAGATCAGGCATACTAGGTTAGGTTCCAAGAGAACGAGGCCATGATCAAGAATCAAGGAGCATTATTGCAGAATATAGAAAAGACTGTGGGCCACTTATCAAATATGTTTCAGGATAGGCAACCTGGAGGCCTACCTAGTAATGTAGTGAAGAATCCAAATGCGCATGTGAAAGCTGTGATGACAAGGAGTGGTAAGTCGTCTGGTGTTGTTGAGCCTCCTCCAGTGATTGAGGAGGAGGTCGACGAGGAGATAGAGATGGAGGCTCCTACTAGCAAGGTGCAACAGAGGCTACGCCCAGCAAGTACAGCACAACTAGAGGAGTCCTTAGAGAAGGTTCTTGAGAATAAGAAGGCGAAGGAGCCATTAGTCCATTTTGACAGACTTTCATATCCAGGAAGATTGGCTCAGCATCGGTCTGAGGAGCAGTATGAAAAGTTCCTTAAGATGTTTAAGCAGCTCAAGGTGAACTTACCTTTTGTGGAGGCATTACAGCACATGCCTAAGTATGCTAAGTTTCTAAAGGATCTTCTCATGAATAAGAAGAAATTGGAGCAGATCTCAGTTATGACATTAAGCGAGGAGTGTTCGGCTGCTGTGCAGAACAAACTACCACAGAAGATGACTGATCCAGGTAGTTTTACTATTCCATGTATTATAGGTCGTTTGCCTGTGAGCAATGCTTTGGTAGATCTAGGGGCTAGCATTAACTTGATGCCATATTTTGAGTTCACTAAGCTAGACCTAGGTGAGCCAACACCGACACGCATGAGCATTCAATTAGCGGATAGGTCGGTAAAGTATCCACGAGGGATTGTAGTGAACATGCTCGTTAAGGTGGATAAGTTTGTTTTTCCTGTTGATTTCGTGATCTTTTATATGGATGAGGACGAGAAGGTTCCATTGATCTTAGGATGACCTTTCCTAGCTACTGCAAGGGCATTGATTGATGTCCTTAACGGCAAGCTTACCTTACGAGTTACGGATCCATGAAGAATACACACGATCAGGATGACACCTTATACTTCATAGATACCATTTGGACATAGGTGACTACAAGTTTTCAAGAGTTTATTAGATCAGATCAGATAGACTCACAGATCCTGGTTAGGGAGAACCAGAAAATTGAGTTGACCAATTTTACCTTTGAGAATGACTCGATAGATCGTGAGAGTCCGCCTCTCAAGGAGGCTAACATGTGTGAGGTGATTACGAGAGAGGAACCGATAGAGAAGCCATCGGTTGTGACTCCCCCATCCTTAGAGATTAAAGAATTGCCATCTCACCTAGAGTACGCATTTCTAGATGAGTGATCTCAATTACCTGTCATCATTTATGCTGGATTGACAGAGGAGGAGAAGAGGAGACTAGTAGATGTGCTAAAGGCACACAAGCAGGTGATTGCGTGGAAGTTGATGGATATCAAGGGTATCAACCCTTTATTCTGCACGTATAAGATACTCATGGAATATGAGTATAAGCCTATTAGACAAAGTCAGAGGAGATTAAATCCTAACATGTAGGAGGTAGTTAAGAAAGAAGTAATAAATTTATTAGATGCAGTATTGATCTATCCTATCTCTGACCCGAAGTGGGTAAGTCCCATGCAGGTTGTTCCCAAGAAAGGGGGGACGACAGTACTGACTAATGAGAAAAATAAGTTGATTCCAACAAGGACGGTCACCGGGTGGCGAGTTTGCATTGAGTATCGTAAACTGAATGATGCCACGAGAAAGGATCATTTCCCGCTTCCTTTTATCGATCAGATGTTGGAGAGTTTATCAAGGCAACAGTTTTACTATTTTCTTGATGGCTTTTCAAGTTACTTCCATATCCCCATCGCTCCGGATGATCAGGAAAAAGACGACCTTTACATGCCCGTATGGCACCTTTCGCGTATCGTTGTATGCCGTTTGGGTTATGTAACGCTCCATCTACTTTTCAATGGTGTATGGTAGCTATATTCCAGGACATGATCGAGGACTCCATGGAGGTTTCCACGGATGACTTTTCTTTATTTGGGAGTTCATTTGATTCATGTTTGGAGCATTTGAAGAAGATGCTAGCTCGATGTGAGGAGACCAACCTCATGCTAAACAGGGAGAAGTGCCATTTTATGGTGAAAGAAGGCATTGTTTTAGGGCACAAGATTTCACACGTGGGGCTTAAGGTTGATAAGGCGAAGATTGAGACTATTAGCAAGCTTCTGCTACCCACATCGGTGAAATCTATTAGGGGTTTCCTAGGCCACGCTGGCTTTTATCGACGTTTCATTTCTAAGATTGCGAGCCCGATGACGCAACTCCTAGAGAAAGATGTGCCATTTGTGTTTTTTGAGGAGTGTAAGAGAGCTTATGAGCTTTTGAAGGAGAAGTTGGTGAATGCTCCGATTATGGTCGCCCTGGATTGGAGTTAACCTTTCGAGTTGATATGCGACACGAGTGATTATGCGATAGGAGCGGTCTTAGGTCAGCGTAGGGACAAACATTTTCACCCAATCTATTATGCGAGTAAGACGCTCACAGATGCACAAGAGCATTACACCACAACGGAGAAGGAGTTGTTAGCAGTAATCTTTGCATTTGATAAGTTTAGATCTTACCTCGTCCTTTCTAAGACTATTGTTTACACAGACCATGTGGCGCTTAAGTATTTGTTTAGTAGGCAAAATGCTAAGCCGAGATTGATACGATGGAATTTGCTACTTTAGGAGTTTGACATTGAGATTAGGGATAAGAAAGGAGCGGAGAACGTAGAAGCAAACCATTTGCCACGTTTAGAGAACTCCGGGCATGAGGAAATTAGGGAAGACATGATAGATGATAACTTTCCACATGAGACATTGATGTTTGTGAAAGCACAGGAAGAGAGTTTTCCATGGTTTTCAGATCTGGATAATTACTTAGCAATAGGGGTTCTGATGACAGGCATGACACATCAGCAAAAGAAGAAATTATTTGCAGATATTAAGCATTATATTTGGGATGACCCCTACCTCTTCGGCATTGGAGCAGATCAGATTGTACGTAGCTGTGTGCACGGTGATGAAGCAAGAGGATTTTGAGGCATTGCCACTCAGGTTCAACAGGTGGCCATTATGGAGCGAGTTTGACAGCGAAGAAGATATTTGACACTGGGTTTTATTGGCCGGCTATCTTTATGGACGCACATGAGTTTGTGAGGAGTTGTGACGTGTGTCAAAGAGTAGGAAATATCAGATGCCATAGACTGCCATTCAGGCATGTAAGGTTTTTTATTTGTGGGGCATCGATTTCATGGGCCCGTTTCTGCCATCTCGCGGGAACAAGTACATCCAAGTAGCAGTAGACTATGTTTCCAAGTGGGTGGAGGCTCAAGCCTTACCCATTAATGATGCTACGGTTGTTATGAGATTCATTAAGCAGTTCCCGCTTTGGTACCCCCAAAGCCTTGATTAGTGATCGAGGGACCCACTTCTACAATGCGCAGATGAAGAAAGCCTTGCAACGCTATGGGGTCACCCATCGGCTTACAACGGCTTATCATCCACAGACTAGTGGGCAAGTTGAGGTAAGTAATCGGGGTATCAAGCGGATTCTGGAGAAAACAGTAAAATCAAATCGCAAGGATTGGTCCGATAAGTTAGATGACGCACTCTAGGCTTTCCGCATGGCATATAACACATTGATCGGTTCTACACCATTCTGGATGATTTATGGGAAAGCGTATAATCTACCAGTGGAGTTCGAGCATCATGCATATTGGGCATTACAGACAGTGAATTTAGATATGTCCATGGCTGGAGCGAATCGATTTCATAAGTTGCATGAGTTGAAGGAATTGAGAGATCATGCATACGCATATTCGAGACGATACAAGGAATGTACAAAAGAGCTACATGATCGCCACCTGAAAGATAATAAAGAATTCAAGTGTGGGGATCAGGTGTTGTTGTACAATTTGTGATTAAAATTGTTTCCCGAAAAATTAAAGTCCCGATGGTCGGGACCATACACTGTGCGCGAAGTATTTCCTTACGGAACAATTGAAATTGAGGAAAATGATAGGGAAAAATTTAAGGTAAATGGTCATCGTTTAAAGCATTATATTAGCAGGCCGGTGATTAAGAACAAGGACAAAGTGGTCGACCTCGCCCCTGTAAGAGCCTGATTGAGAGGCTCGAGTCAGGCTGACGACTCTTAAATAAACTAAGCGCTTCTGGGAGGCAACCTCAGGGTTTGTTTTTACTTTTTTCTACATTTTGGTTTACCTTTTATTTTTTATTATTTGTACCGGATGCTTGTGTGTTTGTCTTTGATTTCAGGTTATTGCTTAGAGCTGAATGATTATCTACTTAAGGTTCTTAGTCAAGTTAAAGTGTGAGGATGACATGTACATTTTCAGTGAACCTTCTGTCATTGCACATTACATATCAGGGGAGTTTCAGTTTTCCCATTTCTTGCACTTTTATTATTTTTAATTGCTTATATCCATTTGTTCGAACATTAGAGACAATGTTCTATTTAAGTGTGGGGATGGGGTTAGTTGGCAAAACTAAAACATTTTGCATTTTGATTTGATAATAATGTAAAATTTTGATTAACTGCTGGAAATAAAAAAAGGAAAGAGAAAAAAACTAAGTACCAACTCATCCACACATATAAAATACGACTTGCCGAATCATGAGGTGATATCGATTAGCGCTGACTAGCTAAACCTAGAGTATGATTAGCTTATTTAAGTCACATGATTAAATTAACTTAACAAGCGGTTTTCAAAATAAAATGGTATAGACGTCTAATTAAGTGAGGTAAATAGAGAGATAATAAACATGCAACTGTCCACAACTCATACCTTGATTACCCCCGTTTTCATGTGAGATTGAGCCTTTAATTGTTGATTATTTGCATTTCACATGCATTTATTTGTTTGAACGTTTATATCACACGATCACGTGCATTTTAGAACTTGTCTGGGCTATACACGTCGAGACCAGGAACTTTGAACATGGACAAAAGTGATAGAGGCATGTAGGATTTAATATTATGTTTAGCCTGTGACTACCCTATGCTGAAATTATCCGCTAGTTAGCCATGTTGAGCCATTTATTTACTGTTTCCTGTTGTTCACACCCATATTAGCCTAGCCATTATCTATTTAAGCCTTTGATGTTAACCCATGTGTTTTAGAAAATCTAGCTAAGTTAGTGTTTATATAGTGTGATTCAATTGTTATGTTTGATTAGTTAATCTCAGTAAAAAAAACGAAAAAAAATAATAAATAAATAAAAAGAGGGTGAAAAAAATTGACCCGGAAAAAATGTCTATTAGTAGTTAGTTTGTTAAATGATTCAAGTTTGGTCCTTTGTTTTTATTTATCATTTGCGTATTATGTTCGTGTTTAGGGTAGCGAAATGGGATTTCTCTAAATACCTTAGCCTTGTTTTCCCACTTGTTTATTCCTACCCGTCGCCCTAGCCACGCTAAAAACCATGTAAGACCTACTTGATTTGTGCAAAGTTCAATTGTTAGTTGGTGTAGATGTGATACCTTTACAATCTTATGATAATGTCATGTCGTGATGATTATGAGAGTACCACAGATATAAACTAGTACATCTTATGCTAGTCCACTAAACAAACCGAGAGGAGAGAACATTGTGAGTCGTTCTAGATTATTGTGTGTTTTGAGTCTTTAAATGAAATAAATTTAGTTAGTACGTCTATTTTTAAAAATCGGTATCATGGTTACTTGTTAAGTTGTAATCCTATTGATTGTGACTAAATAGTTGATTGTGTCTTTAAGGAAAACGGGTCTCGGTAATTTGGTATTATATTTATGTTTCTAAACTTCTTGTTGTTGGATATGTCATGGGTTGGGTTTTTTCTTAGGGACAAGCAAAGATCAAGTATGAAGATATTTGATATGATCTAAAATATACATGTTTAATATAGATATTCTCCTACACTTAAATAGTATTTGGGTTACTTTTTATTATATATTACTCCATAAAAAGTTCACATTTCTATTTTGATAAATTTAAGAGACTGTGAGTTAAAACGATGAATTTAAGTAGACTTGAAACCGATGGGTAAATAAAAACTAAACAAAGCATGAAAGAAATTGTAAAAAAAAACAAAGCCAAACGTAGAGTAAGTTAATTGATTAATGTGGCATTTTTTTAATTGGTCTGGTTCAAGTTATGTATTAAACTTAAATATAAAATATTTAGTTCAAACAATTTCAAGGTACACGTGTATGATTTATTTTGCTTCAAGATTGAATTAATATGTAGATCTACTAGTTGTGTTCAGAACAAGTTCACTAAATGTTGTTCACCAATTAAATTTATTGTTTATAATTTTCACAAGATGAATTTTTTTATTTGAATTAATTGTTTAAGTTGAACACAAAAACATCAAATGTGAAAATTGAGATAACAAGCAATTGGGCTTGAAGGCCAAACATCACCACCACATATTCCGTACGGGAATTAAAAAAAGGAGGGCACGACAATTCAAGAAAGGAAAAGGAAGCGATGGCAGAGAGAAAAGAAAAAAAACATTACTCTTTTGTATTTAGTTTTGAAGCTTTTGAGTACGTCTACAGATCAATTTGAAAGCAAGAAGCAAGATCGGGGAGCAACGATTGAAGCATTCAAGCACTAAAGATTATTCGGTTTCATCTCGTTATCTATTATTTTTCTCTATTTCATTGATTATCTTATTTATGTTATCAAAGTTTAAATCTTTATTATTGTTATTAATGTTTTTCAACATTATGAGTAGCTAACTTTTTAATACTACCTAGGCTGGTTTGAAAACTATTCATGTTTTGATTAAATAGTTGGCTTTGATTAGTATATTTGTTTGTTAATCTTAGAACTTGATTATTTTTTCAATTAAATATGGACCCGTTCATTGTTTTATGCTTAAATGTTATTGTCATGCTCGTGTATGTTTAATCTTGATTGATTGCATGACATCTAGATTAGGTTTACACGCTAAAATTAATTACTTTATGTTTTTAATTTTAGACTTTGATTAGAGATAATCTTAGGAGCATTGGTTGTGATTTGAAAATATTATTCAATGTGCCACCTTATCTAGAACCTAGGGGTGATAGATATTGCTTAAAACCTCCTACCCATTATTTGTTAGGTTTAGATTTCGCGAGAGCGTGTTTTGCCTTTCATTCGTGGTGTTAGTGTTTTAGGGTATTTAATTAGATTTAATTAAGTTGTCCTTTGTCTTAGGGTTAGAAAATATAATCTTAAAGATATTATGGTAGAAAACCTAAGGGCGATCTTCCATTAGACATTTAAATAAACCTATCTGTGCTTTAGACATGTCTTTGTTTTTTTAAAGAGTAGCAACATACCTAGTTAACCTTAAATACGTATTTTTGAAGATAGTCATATGAGTTATTACCTTTATGTTATAACATGTTAGTTGGATTCCTGCCTAGGTAGTTATTCAACATATGTGATCGTGTTCAAGTTTCCAGGTTTGAATTCTTATTTGTTTATTTCTTCCGTCGTGTTAGATTAATTAATTTTAGTTAAATTGTTTATTTTTTTATTTAATAATTAATTGAATTAATTAGGTTAGAAGTCGATAGAGGTTTAGTAACGAAATCTGCCAAAAGTGTCCACGGATTCGATATCCGGACTTATCTAAACTTTACTTTATCACGGCCGGTACACTTGCCGTTTGTGTGAGGCTTAGTTGGGAATTTCCAATTTTTAAAACTAATTTGTGAAAAAGATTTTTAAAATAAAATAATATATATATTTTTCACACATCAAGTGAGCAATCGATGATATTCCTTGTTGAAAGTATAATTATCTTAATCCAAATATAAGTATGTCTCTAAGTATAGTTAAACTAGTGGGTCGTTTATGTAATTAGTAGAAAGTAAACTAAGTGTCTAGTATGTATAAGGGTTTAGTATGTCAAATATAAAGTTGTAAACTACTACATAGGGTATAAATACTTGTCAA
>BJCO01000972.1:0-11245 GCA_018326465.1 Flaveria floridana | reverse complement strand
GATACAAGTGGCAGGAGCACTCCTCAATCGTCATAGTCTCAAACTCCAAATTTTGAAAAGTGTGTATCATTTTAGCAAGCTTTCACATCTTCTGAGGTATCTTCATTTAGTTTTCTTTTTGATACTTTTCATTTAATGAAAAGTCATCATCTTAAGTAATAATGGTAGGGGGTAGTGTGGTACCAAAATTTAATCTGTAGTGGGAAGAATGGTTGGCAATAAACATAGAGAGAGGTAGTTCTAGGAATGAGGGATGTTATATAAAGTGAAAATGACTATACTATTGCACCCCGGCTTTCAAGGTGGGCTTTTGTTCTATTTATTTTTATTTTAGTTTTTAAATAGACTAAAAGTTTATTCAAAAATTGCTCTTGTGTGCTATCAAACAGAAATCACAAGTTTGTTTACATTATAAAAAAGTTAAAATAACAAACAAACTTTAGCTAAAAATAGCAACTAGTTAGGTGGGCAAATTTATTTTATTAAAAGTACATTTTATATTTATGTGCTTTTAAGTTTAGTGTTAAACTACCTTTTATTTTTATTTTTTTTTTACAATATTCAGTTGACTGACAAAAATCGATATCAATTGGCCGAAATTAGAAATTCAAATAAAAAATTTTCCAAGTCTATGACTAATATTATTCAAAATTATAGGGAAAGTCAAACACTTAAGTTGGCTAAAGTTCCAAATTAGACTTTCCAAGTCTATAGATAAACCCAACTCAAACAAAGTACAACTTCAATTCTTCTCTCATATATATTTACCATTTAATTTAAGTTTCAATAAAATTTAAATAAAAGGAAGTAAAACATTCTTTTTATTATAAAATATAAAGCAATTATCTAAATATAAGACAATAAATCACATAAGAAAACCCATATATATGTTTGTAAGTTTAGAAAACTAAGACCATTTTGTTTTGGTGATGTACTATGGTGGATTGTACGGGTGTCAAGTATCTTGCTTGGCATTTCATATTGGTGGAATAATGAAGAAAAATAAAGCAATTATCTAAAGTTTATGTTGGTCGTTCAAAAAAAAAGAAAACTAAGACCATCCATATAACGACTAACGAGGTGTGATGTCTATCATGCCAGGCACACCGTACGTCTTCATAGGGTGATTACGAGTGAAGGGAAAGAGAATGTGACTTTGATCATCTTGTGAAACGCGTCTGTCGTTAATCAACAATTATTTTTTGAGAAGAAAACATTTTTATATTTAATGAATTTAATACCATACAAATTTTTAAAACTTCCAAAACACTTTTATACTACTCCACTCTCAAGATTTCAAATGTTTCTATCTACATATGAAAAAAATGGATTTTTCATCTTCGTTATCATCATCTTCTGATCCCTTCGAATTATCGGATTGTGATTATAGGAAAGTCGGACAATTAGGATGTCAAAACTTTATGATGTTTTTTAAAAATTAAATATAATAGAACATTCGAAAACCAAAATGTCTGTGCTTTTTTAAATTTTTTAATTGTTTTTCTAATCTGAAAATATAATATCTATATATTTTTCAAAAAAATTCAGATCTTTTTTCATTATCGGTATCCGTCTCCAAAATTTCAGAAGAAATCAAACTCTCCAAAGTTTCAAGTATCTGAATTTGAACACCTTAGAGATATCATAAAACGGTATCACTTACTCATTTGTGATATCTCTTTAATTTTCATACCCTTCGTTCTAACTCTCTCTAGTGATAATGCTTGTTAATAGCACCTAATATTTTAGGGTGTCTGTCTCATAACTAAAACTTGCCACATATGAACTTGGATACTTCATCTTTTATAGTTGTAGCATTAAATCTATGTTGGTATCATTGATTTATGGTGTTAACACAAGAATTTTAATGTGGAAGTGATCACATACGTTGAAATTGATGGACTTAGGAACTAGAATCTGTTATATCTTTACCCGAACATCTTTGTGAATAGATTGATTATTAGTCTACGGTCTCAAAATTAAAATTTTCCACTTTGATTACAGAATTGGTGTTGAATTATATTATGATTTATATCTTGGTTGTAAAACTTGTATATGAAAAGGGTTTGATTTGTATTTTTATTATATATATTGGATTATGACATTACGTGGGCTAATGTATAACCAAATATAACCCATTAACACCTATAACATGGCTTACTATAATTTAATACAACGCATCAAGACATAATAAGCCCCGTCACCATGAATTATGTGATGTATACCGAATACATATTAATCTTTAACACGTTACATGATTTATTATCATCTAATATAAGACATAATAAGGCGCATCATGAAGAATTAGATAAGACATTACTAATATAACTCATTAGCATCTAACATAACTTATATTTGACTGTATATATGTATGTACGTAGTCTACATCTCGTGAAACTCCTTGTACTCGTACTTCATAACAAATACAACTCATTTGCCCCAAAACACTGCTGGGCCAAAAAATAATAGGCCTCAAAGTACTTTGTGTGGGTACTTTGGTTGCATTCATTGGGCCAAAAACTAATAGGCCTCAAAGTACTTTGTGTGGGTAGCTTGGCGCATTCATTGGGCCAAAAACTCACTTAAGCTTAATTTGTAAACTTGTAAAGTATGAGAATTTTGCCCATCTGCTGGGCCGAAGCTACAGGCCTAAATTCTATGGGGTCAAAACAATTTAACTATACCCATAATCGCCCTCCATAATGTAATCGATAACCGGCCCACAAATAAAATGTTTCCTATTGGTGAGAGAGACCCATTTATCCATAACTTCGATTATGATTAGGCTTTGGAAATATTATTTTTTTAAAAAATTAAGGGCGTTTGGAACTCCCCTTAATACCTGAATAAGTTTTTCTAAGACAGGATGTCAACCATTCATAATAATTTTGGTGTTTCATACCTGACTCACCTAGTAACAACATCAAGGATGAAAATCATTATTGTTAGAAAAACCCTTTGAGTCAAGTTTGTATGTAGGATCTAAAGATCTCAAGCCAAAACTATAACTCTCATGCCATTGGATATTTGGATCTACCGAGCAGGGGCAAAAATATGATAAGTAAATAGATTTGGTCATATTATTTAACTTTAGAAGCTTTACTATTACAATTTAGTTTTTCTTAACTTGAAAGACTTATAATTAAGACTTAAGAAATACCAGTTTAATTTTTTTTTTAAATATTCAAATAGTGAAAAGAATAACATTATTAGGATCACCAAACATAAACCAACCCCATTATCAAGATAAACAATCATTTGTTGTCAAGGTCGTGCATTGACGAGGGACAACTTATTGATTGGGCATTTTGCACTTGCTTCCCATAGTTCATAATACCTTCTTCATCCCTATGCCCTCTTTCCACGCATACGGAATTATATCACATTGTTGACTACGGTCAACACTCAACTATCATTTTTAAAAAAATTTTAAAATAAAATACAAGTCTTATTTAATTAAGTTATGGATATAACTAGATTAGTAACCCGTGTATAAAACAGGTTGAATAAATAAACATTAAGTAGTCAGTTACGGAAAATTTATTTATTATAAAATAATATTTAGAGATATAATCATATGATATAATTGAAATTACACATAAGTAAAGCCCGTAAATAATAAACCAATAGTATCATCTTTTAGAACTTTTGCTTTTTTTTCCAAAAGAAAAATAATAAAACATTTTTTTCAAAACAAACCATTTTAGAATTATATCATTGTTAATAATTTTCTTATTATAACTCTAAATTTTAACTATTTTGATGGCTAAACGTTTTATTAAAAAACACTTAATGCAAAATATTTTCTATATTTTAAAAAGTTTGATATTTTAGAAACATTTCTTATTTTATAAAATTTTATTTATCTAGAAATTACATTTGTAAAAAGTCATTTTTTAATTTATTAAAAAAAATTAATCTAATTAAAAAAATAAATA
Organism: Flaveria floridana; assembly: GCA_018326465.1. Classification (NCBI taxonomy): domain Eukaryota; kingdom Viridiplantae; phylum Streptophyta; class Magnoliopsida; order Asterales; family Asteraceae; genus Flaveria; species Flaveria floridana. Next base: position 7,307 of record BJCO01000972.1, on the reverse strand, counting down.
ATATTATTAGTAGTCGATATAATTAACTAATAGGGGGAAGAAGTGAAAAATTAGAATAAAACTCTAGAACTATATCAAATGTCGACATAAAACATTTTCTTTTTATTTTAATATATAGATTTAATTATATATCTATAAAGTTAACAAAAATTAACAAAAGAACGATAACTCTAGTGAACGGCTACTAACATGTAGGCATGTAATGGAAAGAGTCAAATATAAAATCTTACCCATAAGAAGCATGGTTAAATTTTTCTAAAAAAATTATATTTACTATTATCATGTATGAAGCACTTTTATTTACAAAATTAGTTTTAAGTAGAAAGACGACAAAAACTATATAAGTTACATAGTATTTAATGGTATATTGAGAGAAAAAGATATGAAGTTAGAAGGCTGTCTTTATGTGCCACACTACACAATAAATACAAAAAAAAAAATTTTAAGGACCGGTTAGTTGTTGTTAGTATCACCAAGTTAGTAATATTAATCAATGTCAAGGTTTAAGGTTTAAACCTTAAACATCTAATAGAGGCAAAGACTCCAACCCTCACTTGACTACAAGATTTTATGGTCTTCATATTCCACTACTTAAATTATTAAATAGTCTATTATGTATTAGAGAGAGTACACAATGCAGTGAAAATTGTACACAACTGTTGAAGATGTGCAAAATGAAAGCATGTGGCTGTTAGTTAACTCTGTCTTAGCTTCTAAGCCAAGGTATCAGAAAACCCTTTGCTTGAAATCAAAGATTTGATGATAAAAACAACTGTATCTTGAATGTTATTGATGTGGTCAAAGGAACTAATTGCTGCATCCATAAAGAATAAAAAACATAGGGTATTTGACATTAAATGGCATTATTAACAACCATTTTAGCCTGGTAACAATTTATCAACTGTTAACACCAAAATGTACATCAAAACAACTGTTAATCCAACCTACTTACCTAAAAAGAAAAGAAAAAAGAATTCGCCACAGTGCCGATTAGAGGCCTGCGCAAAGAATATATTTTTGTTTGATCTACCAATGTGGGTTAAATTTTGTCATAATTGCTGCTGCTACTTTTCTCTGTGTTGTTAGTACAACTTAATAACTCCGGTTCAATCCATGTTAGCCAAGTTAAAGCTCTAAGAAATTTGTGTCCATTCAAAGGAACCACTAATTAAATTGCCTCTCACTTTAAGTCTTTTTGGATTAGGTTCTAGCATTGGTGCTTTCTTTATCCCGAGTTTACTAGCAACTTCTTCATTTGGCGTTTTCTTGTAATTAATAGAGCTGGAAGTACTAGTTTCTTTACCAAATCTGTCCTTTGACGTGTAATCTCTGTCAGTTTTTAAACACTCGGGTGCTGGATAATATCCAGATCTTTCAGATTGTACTTTCTTTAACCGTTTAAGCCCCTGTGCAACCATGTAACTGGGGTTAGTAGAGAAAGAAAAGCATAGAATGCTTGATCACAAAATGATAATGGATGGTTTGTAAGGATAGACTACCTGATGTTCGAATTTTGAAGGGACAGAACTAGTTGGTTTTCTATGTTGAGGATTCAAGGATGAACGCCGTTTGAACCTAATTTCTGAGTCAGAGTCATCACTATAATGACATGTACTTTTAACATCAGCTGATGAAGCTTTGTGCATTTCCATAGCTGTATCTTTAGAAGAACTATTATCACTATGCCTCTGTTGAAACAAAGATTTGCCAAGGTTAAACTATACATAGAATGAGATAAAATATTTATGAATGTTAGACTTTTAAGCAACGAGTTCAAGCTTACATGATTATCTATGGAACAAGTTTCAGCAACATCCATGATCTCAGGATCAGACTGTTGTGAATTGCAGTCCTGCTGAAAATCAATCTTGCAATACAATTTGTATTCATCGTTTTCAGCTAGTGGGTACAATTTAGATAGCAGAATCGCGTCATTTCCGTTTCTAAACTGATGTTTAACCTCATCGATGATATCTTTATCCTCCTCAAACATTTTGGAAACTGTCTCCATATCAAAGAGTTCATCCCTTACAGAGAGTGTAAAGTTTGTTCCACAAGGTAAGTTAAGTGACTTGAACCCTGAAACAATTCAAGAAATACCATCATTTAACAACATCAAAACAACATTTGGATACATAAAACACCAGAAAGTAGAAATGGCAATTTCAATCTACTAATTGATGAATCGGTCAGCTAAGTTATATGAATAAAAGGTAAAAAGTCACCCTAACTGTATACGTAATGCATAAAACCCCCCCTGAATCATTTTATTCAAAAATTAAAATTTAGTTTAACAATTTTAGTCATATCGGACACATTTTTTACAGAAAAAATATATACATATAGAACTAAAACATTTTGACACAAAATTGATTAAGGTTAACCCAACCCAACCAGCCCATATTGCCAACTCTACAAGAAAGTAATGTGCCAGTATACCATGGCGAAGGCAAACAGGATGCAAATAGCAGTTGCAGTTGATATATGCTACATAACAGTCACGTTTGCAGACACTGCAAAGAATGGTTGCATGAGAGTGTTGGGAAACACCCATGCACTCTCTTGATCTTATCAAGCACCAACGAGCACGGTGTTGGAAACGTATTAAATTCACAAATGATGCCTTAATGCTAAGCTTAGAGGCATTATCTACAGAAGAATAGTCTAAATCTTCATGATCACCAACTGACGAAATAAGCATTGCTTCTTTACACAAAAGTTCCTCATGAGGAATCAAAGGTGTTCGGTTAAGAAGTGCATAACGACGTGTAGCTATTGAGCCCAGCGGGAACCAATCACCAATCGCAAAATTCACAGCCTCGCCACAATTGAAACCTATAATTATACCACTCATCAGATCAATATGCCAATAAATTTTTTTTAGTGATTTTAGAAATCATAATTTGGAAAATAATATTACCATGACTAAACCCTGCATGATATGCCCGGGGGAAGGTGACAACATATTCCCCAGGCTTTTGGACAGCCTTGTAGACTGGAACACCATGTTGTGACAAAATATTAGGAGGAAATAAGGTCGTTTTCCCTAAGAGAACATCAAAAGCACCGTCTTCTCCTTCAGTTGACAGAATATCATGATCATACACCTTTTGGCGAACAACATTTTCGAAATCCAGGGCAGCATTACCAGGAACACCATACCAGGTTTTCTCAGCTCCACAATGATGGTAATTTATGCTGAAAAAATGATGTATAACAGTATAAGCATAAAGTAACTAAAGTAAAAGAATATATAATGAAGTACATTGACAAAATACATACCTGTATAAGTAATGGTCTTCTACATGCCATGCGAACATACTGAACAGCATCCCTATGTAAAGCATTGGTTCAGTAACGCCCTGTAAATCATTAAATCAAAGGTATGTGAATAAAGCATACCAATTAACTTATATATACTTGCAATAAAAGAAGAAAAAATAGTTTAATACCGGAATTGCTGTTTCCAGCAGACGTAAGATCGATCTGGACAATCGTGCCACTTTCTGCAAACAAAAAAGTTAAAAGCTTGATCTTAGTTAATGGAACATGCACAATCTGGCATATAGCAAACAAATACTCATTATTAGCATATATATCAGCAGTAAAGTGGATGAGATCTGGAACGCATAGTACGAGTTATAAATGACAAAAAGTAACTGAACATTTATTGCTAAGAGCAAAGCAAGATTTATAAATGAAGGAAAAAGGAGCCAACACCTTTAAATTCCAATTGCTATTTCCAAGTTCATCAGTTGGAGAAGATGAAAATGCACTGCCATCAACATCACATGCATACTCAACACTTTCGGTATTTCCAGAAGCTATTTCATTCCAAAATTCTTTTTCCACATAGGTAGCAGGAAGACATCCAGAACTATAATATCTACGAGCAAAAACCTTGTTCGCCATTTTCTCAAATTCACGGAACGTGTAGTTTCTGATAAGAAGAATGCTACTCAAACTCTGAAGCAGCATATGAAAAGGTAAAAGGCAAAGTAAAATAAAGGAAACTTACCGTCCACTGAGGAAAAATGTAACTTTATCATCAGTATTCCACTCAGCAAGACGAAGAGGCTGCACTCTAGTTGTAAACCTAAAACCAGCTTTCTCTTTAATTAAAACCATGCCTGCAGGTACAGAAGCACTCAAAGGCGAAACAATCTTGCATATACCTGAAAAGGGATTCCAAGGAAATAATTTATATAACATTCATGTGGTACTACTAACTAATGTAAATATTATATCTTCTGTCACATCTATTGCTAGCAGTAATAGCAAATGTATTGCAGATTAATGAGCACACTAGCAGGCTTACAATGTATGCATAAACACATAGACACGCTTGTGAATAGATCACAATCCCATTGCAAAGTAATGAGCCATTACCATATTTTGAAGCTTCTGGAGCGATTTTTTGCAGATACACCAAAGGATCCTCAAATTCTTCCTTACTTGGAAAGTATACAGGGCACTCTGGCATCTTATCTGTCCAATCAAGATCCGTTGTGTCAAACTTCTCAACTTTTTGCTTTGACATAGTATCTCTCCCATTTAGAACACAACCAGATTGTATAGATACATCAGGATTTCTGAATGATCTCACACCACAGGATGCAGAACCTCTTAAAGCATCTCCACTGCTTCTAGTCATTAGGTTCATCACATTTGTATTGTCATTCAATGTGCCTGCTTTAATTCGCTGAAGCCTCTTATGCTTCAAAAACTCTAGCTTGGCCTCTCTGGAGAAACATATCCTTCCTTCCCCCTAGTAAGAAACAACAAAATAACAGCTATTATAATTCTGGATCTATACAATTGGGCATAACTGCATAAGTGGTGCGAGATCATAAACACATCATTAACACACATCTGATCCTACGAGCCACTATGAACAAAAAGATATACACATATTCCACAAGAAATTCAACAATTATCTCATAAGATTCCTAAAAAGGTCACTGTTGTTCTTCAATTTATTTCCATACAAAACCTTCAAACTTCAGTGACATATGTAAGAGTATCTTTCAAACAATTTAACAAATCTACCAATTAAATGTCAAGAAACCGCATTAAGGAAGGTTCTCAACAAACTCTTTACAGAAATCATATAGACGAAAATCAAGTGGCCAGATCATCGCTAAGGAGAATAAACAATCAATCAAGGGAAAAAGTAAACCATTAAACAATTCATAAAATTCCACAACGCCAACAGAATTAAAATCATATATCATGGTGCTAAATTAACACGGCACAAAAAGACAAAGTGATGACTGAAATCACTTTTACGTCCTCCTTAATTCTCAAAAACTAGACGCAAAACAGAATCAAAAGCGTAAACGAATAATTTCAGAAAAAAAAAACGATTTCAACACAAAAATCACATAATGCAATCAATATCAGAAAACTTCAACACAAAATTTACCATCTCATTCCAAACTTCGTCGCCGTGACCCTCCGTCTTCTCTCACTTCACCAAAATCATACAAACCAAATCGACGAATCCAAAAACGAGCACAAAAACGCAAACACACCAAACCTCAAACCAAAATCACGATCTCCGCCATTAACATCAGTACATTCCCTCAATACCACCACCAGACGAAGAGATCGGAAGATTCTACCGGTGAAACTCCGTAGTCTCCGACAACCGCACAAAAGCAACACCGATAGCGCGTATCCTGTTCTTCAACCGCAGCTGTTGATAACAAATCCTTCAGGTGGAACTCCGGTGGTCAATTCCGTCGAATCTCCGGTTGACTGATGAACTCCGGCGAGTTTTCCGGCGGCCGGAGGATAGAGGTTGGGAGAGAGGAGAGAGGAGAGAGGAACAGTAGATGAGATACAGAAGGAGAGTATGGCTTTAGAGAGCCGAAAAAGAAGAGAGAGAATATTATTTATATTATTGGTGAATTGTTAGTTCGGAATTTATTTTTGGTTTATATTTGATTTATTCGTATATTATATATATTTAATATTTAATATTTAATTAAAAATAAAAGAAAAAGAAAAAGCAAAATGAGTGTGAACCACGAAAGAAAGTGGTGGTTAGGTTTGTTCAACCAAATGCACCCTTTGCCGCTCAAAACGTGTCGTTTTATTGCTTCATTTTATTTCCCAAACTACCCTTCAGAGTTGTTCTTTTTTAATATTCTGACTAAAATGTTTTTATTAATAATTAATGATAAATCTATTAGTCGATTGATAAAGTTGGATTAGGATATTATTAGTGACACCCTGTATTTTATATAAAGCAAATTCAAAAGTTATGAGCTAGTTTAACCTCTTTGAGCAATACATTATTAAAAAGACTCTTGTTTTATTACATTTGTTTTTTTAATTGGTTCTGTCATTCAACGTATATATGTCAATAAACGACGTCCTGAGGTGGCTTACGCAACTCTCGCCGACAGCGTGTTTCAACTACTATTTTTAGCATTGATTTTTCCTTGAGCAACATGAGATAATGCTCTTTTTATAACCATATTCTTTGTCATGACCTTCTTTCTTCGTTAAAGTGAGACGACATTTTTTTTTTTAAAAAAAAAACTTAGTTTTATTGAATTTTCTAATGAACCAATTTACAATGACAGTTTATACATTTATTAGAAGAAACAAAAATTTCGTTCAAGACTCCGAAAAAAAATGTCTTAAAATAGGATGCTAGAGAAAATACAGTACACTAAAAGGTGTGTTCAGACGTGCCTTTAAAAACACACTTTTTTTATTATTTAAAACAAAAGTTACACTAACACTAGCTTTTAATTATGGAACTAAAAGATTCTGGTTTTAATAATTTAACTAAAAATATAAATATTAACCATACAAAATATAAAAATGTAAAATAGAAACAATATTTTATTTTATTTTATTATATTTTTAATTTTTGTAAGATATTGCATAATAGTTTCCATAAATCATGCGTTTATTAGGGGATACGCTGAAATCTGTGAGCATCTCTCGTGTAAGCAATGGCATGTACACAGCTGTACTTTAGAAGTTGACACTAATCATTAGCTTTCAACAGTCGCTGAAAACGACACATTTCTATTTTCCAAGGGGTCTATGTGTAAATTCGACTGTTGTTTTCTCGGCTCCGGTTTTTGACGGAGTCAACATTCAAACGCGGTTTGGCCGGTCGTTTTGGCCCGGGTCAGCCGACGTTTCGTTTTCATTGTATTAAGTTTAGGTGTAAGTTGTGCATCAAGAGTTGTACGTTGGTCTGCTTTGGGAAATTAAGATGTGGCAAAGGGTTATGAGTTGTAAGATCCTAAATTAGGTCAACTGAAAAGGTAAGACAAAGTTTA
>BJCO01000971.1:0-13499 GCA_018326465.1 Flaveria floridana | reverse complement strand
TTAAATGATATTATTCATATATTATTGGTTTGAGGAGTTTTACCATATTTTAAAATATATTTTTCCATTTGTATTTACCTTTAAAATACCATTTATTCGTGAAGATTAATATTTATTTTGTACGAACGTTTTAAGGATGTTTATTAATCGTCGTACATATATATATCTTTATAATGTTCCATAGTCCTTTTTATTTACCAAGTTTTCTACATTTATTCCCAAGTCTTTCGTCATAGCCCTTTTTCCTTAATCTCATTTTAACTTAGTCGTTTTTTTTAAAGATGACGTATCCACCATTTTCTAGTCTTTTATATTCATCTATGACTTAATCATCCAAACGTTCTTACATTTAATATTTGTCCATATGTTCATGTTCTAACTAGTTGTCCTTATGAACCATAATCCATAATCCATTTTGTCCTAAACCTACATCATGGTCATGCTTCCATCCTATTACATTCTTATGACCCAACATCATGATATATCAAGATTTATCATCTAGCAACTCTAACATCAATAATTTTCAGATTTATACACCAAAATAAAAACCTATTTTCATTAACATAACCATTTTCCAAAACATCTAGTGGGTGTACCAAATAATCAAGATTTCTATCTTGATGAGCCATGCAAAAACATATACTTTAATATCAATCTAAATAGTTATACCTCAAGTCTAAGACCTCGGTTTCTAGCGTTAGCTCACGATGTTCAAGACTCGGTTTCACCCATGAACCCTAAACCGAATTTTGCTTGAAAACCTTCTTGGTTTTGACTCCAAAACGAAAATATGGGTTCCTAAAAGTAGTGGTGGGGTGATTTCGAAGGTGGGGGGTTGTGATGTTCACGGTGGCAGAAAGGGGAGGGGTTTTGGTGACCGTAGGTGGTGGGGTGTCGGTTTGGTGATGGTGGTCGATGTTGGAGGTGACGGACGGTGGTTGCAGTGGTGAATGGTGGTCACGGTGGTGGATGGTGGTCGCGGTGGTGGTGGCGTTAGGCGACGAGGGTGTCGGGTGAAGATTGTGTCAGGTGGCGATGATGGTGTTCGGGTGATGAAGATGACGGGTGAAGATGGTGTCGGGGGGTGATGGTGGCGGCTCCGACGGTAGGCGACGGTGGTGTGGCTTTGGTGGGGTGGTTTTGGTGGGGTGGTGGGAGTGTGGTGGTGGTGGTGACCGATAGAGAGAAAAGGGAGAGGGGAGGTGAAAGGTTTAGTGTGTGTTGGTGAGTGTGAATTAGTGTGTGTATGAGGGTATATATATGTGCTTAGGTTGGTGTGTTGTCTTGTATGTAAGGCAAGGCAATTCACACAAGATATTGCATGCTATTAATCATGATTATTATTATTATTATTATTATTATTATTATTATTTTTGTCTCAATCGGTTTATCCGACAACGGGGTTTACGTTAACATTGGTCAAATACTGATCATTGACTCTCATGGGTGTAATGCACTGTGTGACAATTCCAAATTCAGCAAGACATTTCTTTTTAAGATGAACATTGGTCAAAGTCTTAAGGATTCAAACGAGTCAACTAAAATAATAATTAAATGTTTATTATAATTAGACAGAGTTGAGATGGCGTTGACCTGATTTTGACGGGTTATTAAAGTCTCCCCTTGTTTAAGAAATTTCGTCTTGAACTTTACGTTGCGGGATCTCCATTAGGCTGAGTCTTAAAAATCTAGGGATACTTTCGTTGCATTTGATCTTCGCGTTCCCATGTAAATTCAGGTCCTCTCTTTGAACTCCATCTTACTTTGACTAGTTTGATTCGACTTCGTCTGAGTTTCTGAACCTTCCAATCCAAAACTTCAACGGGTTTTTCGATGAAATGAAGTTTGTCATCAATACAAGCTTCCTCTGGTGGAATAATTAATGATTCATCTGACATGCATTTCTTAAGATTGGATACATGGAACACATTATGCACATTTCCAAGTTCGCTTGGTAAATTAAGACAATATGCAACTGGTCCAACACGTTCGATTATCTCAAACGGCCCAATGAATCGGGGATTAAATTTTCCTCGTTTACCAAATCTTACTATGCCCTTCCACGGTGATACTTTTAGAAATATTCTATCACCAATTTGAAATTCTTACGGTTTTCTTCGATTATCTGCATAGCTCTTTTGTCTGCTTCTTTCCGCTTCTAATCTTTTTCTGATTTGCCCAATCTTTTCAGTCGTTTCTTGAATAATTTCAGGCCCAGTTAATTGTCTTTCGCCAACTTCTACCCAACATAAAGGTGAACGACACTTTATTCCGTACAACGCTTCAAATGGGGCAGCTTTGATACTAGTATGATAACTATTATTGTATGAGAACCCGACTAATGGTAAGTGAGTATCCCAATTCCCGCCAAAATCTATCACACAGGCTCTCAGTAAACCTCTAACGTTTGAATGATCCTTTCACTTTGACTGTCAGTCTGAGGATGATAGGTTGTACTCATGTCTAAGTGAGTACCCATGGCTTCATGCAGGGTTTGCCAAAATCTCGAGGTAAATCAACTATCTCTGTCAGAAATAATTGATATTGGTACTCCATGATGAGATACCACCTTTTTGATATACAAATTGGCTAGTTTATTCATGCCATATGTCTCTTTGATAGGTAAGAAGTGTGCAGATTTTGTTAAACGATCGATTATTACCCAAATAGCATCGTAACCGTTCAACGTTCTGGGTAATTTCGTTACACAATACATAGCGATACACTCCCATTTCCATTCTGGGATCACAGGCTGCTGTAAGAGTCCAGATGGCTTCTGGTATTCTACCTTTACTTTAGAGCATGTCATACATTTGCTTACATATGAAGCTATATCTCTTTTCATATTAGGCCACCAATACAACTCTTTTATATCATGATACATCTTATCCGATCCTAGGTGGATTGAGTATCTTGATTTATGTGCTTTATTAAAAATCTTCTTGCACAAGTCTCCATACTTTGGAACCCATACTCTATTTGCAAACCGCATCAAGTCATTGGAGTTAGGTATTAACACTTTGACCATTCTTTTCAGACCTTCATTCTCCAAATTGTTGTCTTTTAATGCTTCCATTTGTGCGTCATGAATTTGAGTGAAGAGATCTGAGTATATGGTTAATTCTAGAGCTCTTACGCGTAAAGGTTTTTCTCTTTCTTTTCTACTGAGAGCGTCTGCAACCATGTTAGCCTTGCCTGGGTGATATCTAATATCACAGTCATAATAATTCAATAGTTCGACCCATCGTCGCTGCCTGATGTTCAGCTCTTTCTGGTCGAAGATATGCTGTAAACTCTTATGATCAGTGTAAACCACACACTTGATTCCATAGAGATAGTGTCTCCAGATTTTTAAGGTGAAAAATCACCGCTCCTAATTCGAGATCATGGGTTGTGTAATTCTTTTCATGCACTTTTAGTTGTCTTGACGCGTAGGCAATGACTTTATCTCTTTGCATCAACACACATCCCAGACCTAAACACGAGGCATCATAATATACTACAAACCCGTTAGTTCCATCCAGGAGTGACAAAATAGGTGCACTACATAGTTTATGTTTTAGTACTTGAAAAGCTTTTTCTTGGTCGGCACTCCACTCGTATCTTTGATCCTTACGAGTCAGCAGAGTCAATGGCTGTGCTATCTTTGAAAAATTTTCAATGAATCTACGATAGTAGTCGGCCAACCCTAGGAATTGACGTACTTCTATTGGTGACTTGGGTGCTTCCCAATTCTTGATTGCTTCGATTTTTGTCCGGTCAACATGTACAGGGGTGGACCTACGCCTTAGTGAACGGTGTCAAGTGACCCCATTGAATTTTAAACTCGTAGTGTAACATATAATACCAAATTTTTTAGTGAACCCATAGTTTTACAGGAGGTGAACCCATTAATATATTAAAGTTCAAAACATAACACAAATAGAATCACTAGTTCACTGGTCACGGTTCTTTGCTTACTTGTGGTCGCAGGTTCGAAACCTTCAAGCTGCAGCTTGCAGCAACCTTCTTTTTTCCTTTATGTAAATTTACTAAAATAACCTTATTCTAATAACAAAACTCTAGCCCCTATTCTTTTTCCCCCACCCCATTCGACATTCAACCTGTTGCTGCCCGCCTGCCCCTTCCAAGTTCCATCGGACCATCGCTGATTCACTGTTGGGGCTTGGCTTGCTCCCCTTCCATCGTTGCGACGCGCCGACGCTGCTGGCTACTGCCCCTTCCATCGCTGCTTGTTGGCTGTTGCTTTGTGGTTCACCGTTCACCATTGATTCTTGAAAAGGTTAGTTTTCTTACTTGTTTATTCAAAATTCAAAATCTTTAACGTTTTCATTGTTAGACTTAACTTATTTTAGTTAATTTGTTTGTTAATTTGAGTAATTAGAATTTACAAATCTAGAATTTTTTTTTGTTAATTTAGGTGTTTAGAAGTCTAAAATCTATATTTTGTTTGATATAATTTGGGTATTTCAATATTTCATCATATTAGTAATTTAGTTCATGACAATTCATAATATGTTATATGTGTGATGCATTGAACATTTTAGGAATATGGACCGCTTTCTTGTGAAAAGAAAACCATTAAATGTTGCTTCATCTAGTAATAGTATTCCAGCAAGAATTGATTTAGATGATCTTTCATGGGATCCTTCTGAACAAAAGCCAATCTCATCATATCACCTTAATCAAAAAGATGAAATTAGAAGAGCTTACTTGCTTAGAGGTCCATGTCAACCTATTAGGCATGAGTTTCCACAACGAGATTTTAGTGGAAAATCTAGACGATTTCGTCCCGAGTGGTTTAAACAATATGAAAACTGGCTAGAATATAGTGTGAAAACGGATAGAGCATATTGTTTGTTTTGTTATTTGTTTAAGGAAATTGGTCAAGAAGATGCATTTGTGAATGAAGGTTTTAATGGTTGGAACAAAACTGAAAGATTTACAAAACATGTTGGTGATGTTAATAGTCTTTATAACAAAGCATATAAAAAAGGTGAGAACTTGCTTAAACAAGAACAATCAATACATGTTTCCTTTGAAAAACAAAGTGACAAGCAAAAAAGAGAGTATAGAATCCGATTAAGTACTTCTGTTCTTCTTGCAAAAGCATTATTAAATGGTGGGTTGTCTTTTCGTGCTCACGATGAGTCTGAGACTTCACTTTATAAAGGACATTTTATTGAGTTTTTAAAGTTGTTTGGGCACTTAAATGAAGAAATTGGTAAAGTGATCTTAGGGAATGCTCCAGGAAATAGTCAAATGACATCTCCACAAATGCAAAAAGAAATTTGTAATTGTTTTGCACAAGAGGTATTAAAGCGGATTTTTAAAGAACTTGATGATGATGTTTTTGCTATATTAGTTGATGAGTCGAGAGATGTATCTAAAAATAAACAAATGGCTGTGGTTTTAAGATTTGTTGATAAATTAGGACTTGTTAAAGAAAGATTTATTGGTCTTGTTCATGTCATGGAAACAACTTCATTGTCTTTTAAGTCGGCTATTGATGAACTATTTGCTAGATACAATTTAAGCTTGACTAGAGTTAGAGGCCAAGGATATGATGGTGCAAGCAATATGTCCAGTGAGTTTAATGGTTTAAAAGCACTAATTTTAAAGGAAAATTCATCGGCTTATTTCGTACATTGTTTTTCCCACCAACTCCAATTAGTTGTTGTGGCCCTTGCAAACAAACATGTGGAGATTTATAAATTTTTTGATGAAGTGTCAACTTTGACAAATGTGGTTTGTGCATCTTGCAAACGAATAGATATGATTAAGAGAGTCAAAAGTAAAGAGTGAAAGAACAAATAGGTTGTTTAGAAGTTGAAAGTGGAAGTGGGAAGAATCAAGAAATTTCACTGGCAAGAGCCGGAGACACACGTTGGAGTTCTCACCATAAGACACTTGTTCGTTTGCTTGAATTATATCCAATTATTATTGACGTGCTTGAACATATTGAAAATTCAGGAGTTGTTAATGCTAGCCAAAAACAAGCACACGGAATCCAAATATATATGAAAACTTTTGATTTTGTGTATTATTTACACTTGATGAAACACATTTTGGGGATTACTAATATATTGTGTGTACTCTTCAAAGAAAGGATCAAGACATATTAAATGCAATCGGAATGATTAAAGCGACAAAAGAAGAACTAAAAACGTATAGACTTGATGGTTTTAATTCCCTTTTAGAAGATGTCACATCATTTTGTTAAAAGCATGACATTGAGGTGGTTGATATGGGAGAAGATTACATTGACCCGAAATATCGAAGAAGAAAGACTAACATCACCAATAGACATTATTATGAGTTTTGATAACTTTAATACAGATTTAGATATGCAAATCCAAGAGCTTAGTAACCGTTTTGACGAGGTGACCACCGAACTGCTTAGTTGTATGAGTTCTTTGAGCCCATCTAACAATTTTTGTTACTTTGATATTCCAAATATACTAAGATTGTCATAAATGTATCCATATGATTTTGATTTTGAAGAAAAAGACAAGCTTAAATATGAACTTGGGATATACATTAGAAGCATCAAAGAAGATATAAGGTTTGCCGACATTAATGATATACCTGCTCTTGTAAAAAAAATGGTGGAGACAAGGAGACATATTGATTATCCTTTAGTTTATCATATGTTGAAATAATCACTTGTCTTACCCATTGCAACGGCAAGTGTTGAGAGATGTTTTTCTTCAATGAAGCATGTGAAGACGGATTTACGCAATCACATGGGTGATGAATATATGAACGACTCGTGTATTTGTTACATTGAAAAGGAGCTCTTTGCAAAGGTGTCGATTGAAGATGTAATGGAACGGTTTCAAAAAATGAAGACGCGTAGAGAACAACTATAAAATGTAAGTTTTATTTGATTTCTTTTAATATTATATTTTTGTTAACATTTTCTATGCAATTTAGTTATATTCCGAACCGACCCGACTTGACCCGACAACTCAAAAAAATTTATATTATCTTCTAACAAAACGAAAGATACGAAAATAGTGATCCCATTGAAAAAAATTCCTGGTTCTACCACTGAACATGTATACCTTTTTCATTGATAACATGCCCAAGAAATCGAACTTCTCGATGCCTAAACTCACACTTGGAGAATTTTGCATACAACTTCTCGTCTCTCGGTATACTCAAAATAAGTCGAAGATGTTTCTCATGTTCTTCTCTGGATTGTGAATATATTAAAATGTAGTCAATGAATACTATCATAAATTCATCCAGGTACGGTTTACAGACCCTATTCATGAGATCCATGAACACAGCCGGTGCGTTGGTCGGACCAAACGGCATTACTAGGAATTCGTAGTGACTATAGCGTGTTCGAAAGGCTGTTTTCGGAACATCTTCTTCTGTTATTAGCAACTGGTGGTAACCGGATCGCAAATCGATTTTCGAATAATAGCAAGATCCTTGCAGTTGATCGAACAGATCATCAATTCTCGGTAATGGGTACCGATTCTTGATGGTAAGTTTATTCAACTCTCGGTAATCGATGCACATCGTAAAAGATCCGTCCTTCTTTTTAACAAACAGAACCGGTGCTCCTTAAGGAGAAAAGATCGGTCGGATAAACCCTTTATCGGATAGTTCCCGTAGTTGCTTCGACAATTCTTGCATCTCAGAAGGCGCCAACTGATATGGCGATCGGGCTACAGGCGCAGCTCCAGGCACTAGATCAATTTGAAACTTGATCTGTCTCTTTTAAGGTAAACCTGGTAAATCTTCAAGAAATACGTATGGGTATTCCCGCACAACTGGAATATCTTCAATCTTCTGCTCTTCATTCTTCATGTCTACAACGTTCACCAAGAAAGTTGGATGTCCCTTACTTAGATATCCGTAAGCTTTCATAATGTTAACAATTTTTAAGGAAGGATTTCCTTTGTCTCCTTGGATTATTAAAACTTCATTGTCGAGCGTTGGTATGCGTATAATCTTTTTATAGCATACTACTTCGGCACGGTTTCGAGAAAGCCAATCCATTCCAATGACTACATCAAAACTTTCAAGCTTTATAGGTAATAAATCGATGCTAAAGGGGTGGTCATTAAGTTGTATGGTGCAATTCCTAATCACTTCACTTGATTCAATTTTCTTTCCGTTAGCTAATTCAATGATTTATTTATTATTTAACTTACAAGGCCTTACACCTAATGATGGCTCAAACTCTTTGGATATGACACCTAAATCAGCACCGGTGTCAAATAAAACAGATGCATACTGATTATTAACAAGAAACGTATCGTTGACCACCGCTGGCTCCTGACACGCTTCCCTAGCATTCATATCAAACGCCCTTCCTCTGGCCTTGGTCCCTTTCAATTTAGGACAATCTTTCCTGAAATGTCCCACGATGCCACATTCGAAACAAGCGAGACCACTTCCCGTTTCTTTAACATCAGGTTTGGTTCGGCAATTTTGTCCCAAGTGTCCAAACTTATGGCAACAAGTGTAGACCTTACATTCGCCGCCGTGGGGGTATCCACATCTGTTGCATTTCCCTTGATGTTCTTTGTTTTGTCTACTATTGCTAGCAGTTGCAGCATAAACTTGTTCAGACCTCGGATTGAAACCTCTCTTGATATTCGTTTGTTTCCTGGTACTTCCGATCCACTTCCTCTTCCCATCAAATGACCTTCTCTCTAACTTGTCAATTCTCCTTTACATTTTATATTATCCTATTTCCATGGTTGTCTTTCTTGATCAGCATTCCACTACGCACGACATCATCAATCAGCGAATGAGCAATAACTATAGCACTCGGAATGGTGGTAGGGTTTGAGGCTATAACATTGCTTCTTATTTGAGGCGATAATACCCAAATATACCTCTCGATTCGGACATATTCCAGTGTGACCATTCGTGGTACTAGTCTTGCTAGATCGTTGAATCTAGATGTGTAGACTCGTATTTCAACACCTTCCATCGTAAGATTCCAGAATTCTTTCTCGATTTTCTGCAGTTCATTTCGAGGGCAATATTCACGAAGCATCATCTCCTTCAGCTGCTCCCAAGTGAGTTCATAAGCATTGATGTCTCCCAAGATTTGGCATTGAGAATTCCACCAAGACGGTGCTGCATCCTGGAATGAACAGGTTACGTATTTAACCTTCTGCTCATCGGAACAGTTGCTTATAGCTATAACAGCTTCCATCTTCTCTATCCAACAAATAATATCCAGCGGTCCTTCAGCCCCTGTAAACGTCCTTGGATTGCATCCCTAGAATGTTTTATAGGAACATCCTTGAGGTTGTCCACCAGACAGACTGCCTGGATTTCCATTTAGACCTGAACCATTGTTCGCACCAATACCTGAACCAATGTTGGAGCCATTTCTCAATCCATTACCAGTTGTTCCGTTTCCACCTCTTGATCTGGCTGCTATGTTAGCATCATGTTGCTCCAAGGCTGTTTTGACATGTTGTGCTATTATCTGAGCTAACTCTTCCATGGTAGTTGGTAAATTAGGGTTTCCGCTTGATGACGTATTTCGAGTTCTAGGTGGCATATCTAACTTTATGTTATACAGGTAGGGTAAGAATGGGATTTAGTTATCGTTTAAACCTTTGAGACTTATAATGATTTTTATTAACTCATTACACTAATCACATATGTGATGTTATCTTCACAATTCAGAATCATAATTTTCATAATATTATCATCACAGTTTCAAAATGTCATGTTGTTCGATCATACATAAGTGCCTAAATCAAAAGTCAAGTCAACCATTAAAAGAAAAATTAGTTTATGAGCTATCACTACATAACAACAAAAGTTTTAAGTTTCAATCATAAACAACATCAGTTCCAATCCTTAACCTAAAAATGGTGCTCCACTGCTCATGTGCATCAGGTAAGAGATCATCATCATGCAGAATGTAGCTGTCACCATGGCCACATCAACTCGTTCTCCTATCACTGTTGTCTGTTGTTGAGCCAACCCTAGTGATGCTTCGACAATCTCAATTCTTCCTCCCATCTCTATCACCTATTGTTGTGCCATCCCTAGTGCCGCCTCGGCAGCTTCCACCCTGTCAGAGTCAATCTGTTCCTAGTCTCTGAAAGACTAGCCTCCAGATCTGACACTCTAAAGTGGATCTGACTCAAAGCACTCTCGTCTAACACTCTCTCCTCCTCAATGGTCATCAATCTCACATCCATAGCCTGGCCTACCTCATCATGAACCCTCATCTTCTTCCTTATCCCCAGTAGCTCCTTCTCATACCCAACACATTGAGCTGTCAAGGTAGCCATCACTCGCTTAATGGGCTCACCACCCATAGTGATCCCACGAGAAGCAGTGGATGACTCCCCAACCTCAAAGGTAGAAGGAATCTCATCTCTCGAGTCCCATCGTCTCATGGCATCCATGATCCATCCCCATTGATCGTCCAGAAGTCTGGCCCGTTTGGGCATAGGTGTTTCTTCCATACCCATATCAGCATCAACTACTCTCTTCTTCTCCCTGCGTTTCCTTCGTTCATACACTAATCAAATCTTTGGTGGTTGTTGCATAGGGGGATAGGAGCGACAGGTGTCATATCTATCGGAGTCTCACTCTCGGGAACCAAACTAACTGGCTC
The DNA here is from genome assembly GCA_018326465.1 of Flaveria floridana. Taxonomy (NCBI): domain Eukaryota; kingdom Viridiplantae; phylum Streptophyta; class Magnoliopsida; order Asterales; family Asteraceae; genus Flaveria; species Flaveria floridana. The sequence continues at coordinate 2,884 of BJCO01000971.1, read as the reverse complement.
CTCAGTAATCGGCTCAAGAGTGGTTGTGGCTAGTGCAGGACCCTCATCATCAGATTCGGATATCCATCCGTTTCCCGAGTTTTCCATACCCGGGTAGAAGGTAGCTCTGAAGTAGGGCTGGGTAAAGTAATACCATGGTGTAGTAGGAATAGGATCCGTTGGACCCTTGGTACTACTGCTATCATCAGGTAGCCTCTCTTTGTCCACACGATCAGTCATCTTACAGAAGAATGATACACCTGCACTCTTTAATGTAACATAATATACTAACTTAATCTATACTAACAGAATAACTAAATTCTTAGCACTAGGTCTAATCTAATATTAGTTTTACACCTTAACCTAGCGTAATGCTTGGGGAATGAAAGTGTCATGGAACATTTAAAAACTTTTAAAGGTTATAGTCTAGATTTTTCCTTAAAGAAAACTTTCTACTTCTCTATAACCGTTGGCTCTGATACCAACTTCTGTCACACCCTGAAAATCACAGCGGAAGGTTGTGTAACATGGTGGTAACGAAAGTTGGAGTTATTCCAACGGTCATGGTCAAACGTGACTGTCAACACATGACAAAATAACCAAATTATTATATTATTGCGTTTTGTTCACAGAACGACAAGTTTTTAAAGTTTTAACATAGTCAATACAAACGTTTGATCTTTCCAAAGACAAATCCCATCATTCCCTTTCAAGCATACCTACAACCCTGAAAAGCATGAAAATACTAGTCAACATATAGTTGGTGAGCATTCGGGTTTTAAATCTTTATAAATAATCAGTTTTTCAAAACAACGTTATGATGTAGCAAGATAATATACTTAAAATAGACTAGCTAGGTACTATGATCAATTCGGTTCAAAAGTCCATAATCAAGCCAAGAAACACGTCGTTGCCCTACAACTATCCATACATATGAATTCCCTCGCTATATCCTGACCAGTACGACTGTTCGTGAGAGCGGGCCCTTCTAACCTGATAGATCTACCAATATAGCTTGTGGCCTCACCCCCAGGGTTAATGATTATGAGTGGATTTCGAGCCCAATAGTATTCTCCGATACTATTGCCTCACCTTATACCGTCATACATATATTATACTTGTCTACCATCATATATACGAAAACAATTTATATATCAACATACATGCTTTTCCCCCAGAATAATTTAAATAAAAACAATGTTTAAAATGGGGCCGAAGTACTCACCTTTGCTGATTTCAATCTCCGGTTTTTATGTGTCTCACACCGGTCACGACCCTCGACGTGAAAGACTTTCTTTTAAAAGATTGCTAAATTTTTCTCAAAACTGTTTGTTCACCAAACTTATTTAACTTTTTGATAAAAAAACACCTTTTCGAAATGTTTGAAGATGTTTTTAAGAGTCCATTTCGCTTTTAAAAGGATTATCATTTATAAAACGGTTTCCCAGAGGATTATCTCCTAAATTTTGATCAATATTTATTTTGTACGAGCGTTTTAAGGATGTTTATTAATCGTCGTACAGATATATCTTTTACAATGTTCCATAGTCCTTTTTATTTACCAAGTTTTCTACCTTTATTCCCAAGTCTTTCGTCATAGCCCTTTTTCCTTAATCTCATTTTAACTTAGTCGTTTTTTCGAAGATGTCGTATCTACCATTTCCTAGTCTTATATTTCCATCTATGACTTAATCATCCAAACGTTCTTACATTTAATTTTTGTCTATATGTTCATGTTCTAACTAGTTGTCCTTATGAACCACAATCCACAATCCTTTTTGTCCTAAACCTACATCATGGTTATGCTTCCATCCTATTACATTCTTATGACCCAACATCATGATATATCAAGATTTCTCATCTAGCAACTATAACAACAATAATTTTCAGATTTATACACACAAAACAAAAACCCATTTTCATTAACATAACTATTTTTCAAAACATCTAGGGGGTGAACCAAATAATCAAGATTTCTATCTTGATGAGCCATGCAAGAACATATATTTGAATATCAATCTACATAGTTATACCTCAAGTCTAAGACCTCGGTTTCTAGCGTAAGTTCACGATGTTCAAGACTCGGTTTCACCCTTGAACCCTAAACCGATTTTTGCTTGAAAACCTTCTTGGTTTTGACTCCAAAACGAAAATGTGGGTTCCTAAAAGTAGTGGTGGGTGATTTTGAAGGTGGGGGATTGTAATGTTCACGGTGGCCAAAAGGGGAGGGGTTTTGGTTACCGTAGGTGGTGGGGTGTCGGTTTGGTGATGGTGGTCGATGTTGGAGGTGACGGACGGTGGTTGCGGTGGTGAATGGTGGTCACGGTGGTGAATGGTGGTCGTGGTGGTGGATGGTAGTCGTGGTGGTGGTGGCGTCGGGCGACAAGGGTGTTGGATGAAGATGGTGTCGGGTGGCGATGATGGCGTTCGGGTGATGAGGATGACGGGTGATGATGGTGTCGGGTGGTGATGGTGGCGGCTCCGGCAGTAGGCGACGGTGGTATGGCTTCGGTGGGGGGGTTTCGGTGGGGGGGTGGGAGTGTGGTGGTGGTGGTGACCGATGGAGAGAAAAGGGAGAGGGGAGGTGAAAGGTTTAGTGTGTGTTGGTAAGTGTGAATTAGTGTGTGTATGAGGGTATATATATGTGCTTAGGTTGGTGTGTTGTCTTGCATGCATGGCAAGGCAATCCACACAAGATATTACATGCTATTAATCATGATGATGATGATGATGATGATGATTATTATTATTATTATTATTATTATTATTATCATCATTGTTATCATCATCATTATCATCATCATTATCATCATCATTATCATCATCATTATCATCATCATTATCATCATCATTATCATCATCATTATCATCATCATTATCATCATCATTATCATCATCATTATCA
>BJCO01000969.1:0-10837 GCA_018326465.1 Flaveria floridana | reverse complement strand
CATCTGTTGAAAACATGAATGAGATAGCAGAAGAGGCTAACCCTGATGGTTTGGGGGATTGCTCCATGCCTACGGCTGAAGATCCCATACCTAGTGATTCATCAGCAAAAGTGTGCGATAACGTTGAGGCCAGAGTTGGTATCCAGGAATCCATCTCAGGACATCACAGTGAGTCAAAATTGAAAAATATTGTGTGTGTGTGTGTATATATATATATATATATATATATATATATATAAATTTAAAAAATTACATATAAATTTCCAATTTGATTAATTCCGATTATCACTATTCGGTATCCCACCACCCGACTAATGCCTAGTGACTTTTACAACCATGACGGTGAGACACATCTAAGTTTAATAGATTCTTCCTACTTACATCATGGTGTATTGGTTAACCATCTTTCCTTGCATCAATGTCTTTGTTCCTTATATATTGTTATGTTATGCTTTCATCCTCTTGACCTTCAACTCCTTGTTCATTTTTACTGTTCATTGTTCAAATGGTTGAAACATGTATTTGCCTCTGTTTCTGATTACTTAAATGAATTTTGCAGTTAATATATCAATCGAGCAGCGTGCTTCTACTGACATGGTGCTTACCTTAGAATGTGATGATAGTCATATGAAGCATGAGGAAGATAGTTCTGTCTCTATGGTTAAACTTCAATGTGTTTCTCTTTCAAACAGAAACAATACTGAACTTTCTCAGAGTACAAGAGTAAAACCCATTGAGGTTGCCATTAATGAAAATTCCTCACTTCCAAAGGCAACAAAAGATGTGGTCCTTACTTTGGAATGCGATGATAGTCATATGAGGCATGAAGAAGATAGTTCTGTCTGTATGGAAAAACTTCAATCTGTTTCTCTTTTAAACACAAACTATAGCGAACTTTCTCAGAGTACGAGAGTAAAACCCAATGAAGCTCCCATTAAGGAGAATGCCGCACCTCCAGAGGCAACAGAAGATGTGGTGCTTACCTCAGAATGCAATGATAATCATATGAGGCACGGGGAAGATAGTTCTGTCTCTAAGGATAAACTTCAATCTGTTTCTCCTCTTTCAAACCCAAATGACATTGAACCTTCTCAGTGTACTACAGTAAAGCCTGTTGAGGATGCTATTAATGAGAATGCCTCACTTTCAGAGGCAACAGAAGATGTGGTGCTTACCTCTAAATGCGAGGATAGTCATACGAGGGATGAGGAAGGTACTTCTGGCTGTATGGATAAACTTCAGCCCGTTTCTCTTTCAAACACAAACAATGCTGAACTTTCTCAGAGTACAGGAGTAAAACTGATTAAAGATGCTATCAAAGAGAATGCCACACTTCCAGAGGCAACAAAAGATGTGGTGCTTACCTCAGAATGCGATGTTAGTCGTATAAGGAATGAAGATGTTTCTGTCTCTATGGATAAACTTCAATCTGTTTCTCCTCTTTTAAACACAAACAATACTGAAATTTCTCAAAGTACAAGAGTAAAACCCAGTGAGGGTGGGGTTAATGAGAATGCTCCATTTCCGGAGGCAGCAGAAGACACACAGGGAAAAGAGCAATCAATCTCTTCAAACAGTGATATGAAAATAGATAAAAGTTCTACTTTTGCAGTCGGGGCAATTGCTGGACTAGGTGAACCAGGCAAGGGTTTACAATCATTTCCTGTCTCTCAAGCTTGTAATTTGTCAATGGTAATACCTTTTTACATTCATTCTTTGATTTCCTTTGAATCTCAGTGTCTTATAACACTGTATATTGTTGCTAATCTGTGCTGTAGACTATGGAAGCGCCTTGTGTTGATTCTAGCAGTAGCACATCGGATCCTAGAAAACCAAGTGAAGCTCCAGTTGTTACTGCTCAAACACCTGGCAGTGGGACCATTCATGCAGGAACCAAAGAGCGTAAAACAAGACGAAAATCGGTTGGGAAAGAAAGTGCGAGGAAAGGCAAGGAAACAAATGCCATACAATCGGAAGGAGCAGAAAAACCATCTCCTCTGTTGGTGACCCCCCCACCACCAGCAGCAGCAGGTCATGTTATTCAGTTTCAAGAGTTGAGGCCCAAAGACAACGTTGAATGCAGTGTTACAAAACCTAGTCCTAATTCAAATCTGCCAGATTTGAATAATGCAACTTGTATATTCTACCAGCCTTTTACTAATAATCAACAAGTTCAACTGAGAGCACAAATCCTGGTATATGGATCATTAATGTGAGTAATTTACTTCTTCGAACACAAGTTCTGGTAGATGGATTGGTGTGGATGATTGCATCTTTTTCTGTGTGGGACAAGTAGTGTGCAAGTAGGGTACAAGATTCGAGTCCTACAAATTCTGTCGGATGCTTGTTTTTCTCCATTGTCTTATATCTGTCTTTGGCTCCAGGTAACTGGCCTGTTTTAATACGGCAAAAGGATTTGAAACCAGCAACTGAAGTTATCTTTTTTTTGGCAAAAACAAAGAGTTTTGACAATTTAACAATTGTTGGTCAAATACTCTTCTCACCTTGATTTTCTAAACCAAAAATGGGAACATGCATTATGCACTTGAAGGCAGATGGATAATTTTTTTTGATGTTATTTTTTGAGCGGCAAACTCGCACACCTACTAAACCTACTCCTAAATGTACACCACTTGTTTACAATGAGACTTGAACCCTCACCACTTGGGAGACACACCATTCCAATCCTAGGATGATATTATGTGGTTTAATAAAACCTGCAGAATTTGGGCAGTTATCTTAGCATGTCCTGAAGTTGGTATTTTTATTGTATTCTTAAATTAGATATATCTTTTTTCCTCGTCTATGAATCTCTTGGCTGAGATGTGTCAAATTGTGGTTCAGATCAGGGATGGCGCCTGAAGAGCCCCACATGATTGCTGCTTTTGGAGACTCTGGTGAGTTTATGGTTTTAGTTGTCTTTGAAGTTGAGCTGACATTTCTGATATTAAAATGTTTACACATAATTGTATTGTATGTTCAGATGCCGAAAGGAAAACATGGGAGGCTCCTTGGCATGCTTGTCTCGAAAGGGTTCATGGTCAGAAATCCCAGGCGAACACCCCTGCTAGGCAGCAGCCAAGATCAGGTAAAGTTTGCATTGGTTGTTGTTCATGTATTGTAGTCCAGTAATATTTGAACTTTCATTACAGACTTGAAAGACATTGGCCACAGAAGTCCGGATCTAGGAGTTAAACATAGTAGTACGCTTTCAAGCAGCAACAAGGGCACACCGCCAGCTGTCACTCCCTTGCTTCATGTTTCGTCGCCTCTTTGGAACATGTCTACCCCGTCTTGTGTTGGTTTTCAGACAAGAAGTGTTGCTTTTCAACAATCTTTTACTCCATTGCCTCCTACTTATCAGACTCCACCCAATCCTTTGTGGCTATCTCAGTATCCTTTTCTTGGACAATGGGGGGTTGCTTCTTCACCAGCTTCTGCCACGCCTCATTTTTCTGCATTACCCATAACAGAGGCAGTAAAGTTAACCCCTGTTAAAGTTTCTGGAGGTGGTCCACATACCTATTCTATGCCTTTGGTTGATAGTACCATGTTTTCTTCTCTATCTTCTGATGGAAAAAAAGCTTCTAGTGATTCCAAAAGCAAAAAGAGGAAGAAGGTTGCTGCAGCGGCTAGTAGTGTTCCTAGTAAAGTTTTGATGTCTTCTCCTATTGCTCATCTGGTCCCTCGTCCTGGGGGTAACAGTCACAGTCGTATTCCATTTTTGGTTGAAAACCAGACCGATTCACTTACTGATCCTGTTGTAACTAGTATTTTTTCTACTTCAGTTACTGTATCAACGCCACCTGCTTCTAAAAGCAGCAGTCCTGGCAGGCTTCATTCTGTTCATGATCGTCCTAGATTAGGGGACACAAAGGTGGGAATTTCAGAGGGTGCGTTGTTGAAAAGAGTTGAAGAGGGTAATGTGCAAGAAGCGGATGTGAGTGCAACCAAAACATGGCAGCCCTCTAGTGACTCAAGAGGCTCAAAAAGGGCAAAGGTTACCACTAGTCTGGCTGTGAACCAGACCCCTGTTTTGGCACCATCTCAACCTGCTGTCACCTATTTGCCTCAGGTCCTTGGCAGTGAGATCTCATTACTTGCTCAAAGTCGGACAATTCCAGTAACTGCTCCTACCTTGTGTACTTCTTTTCCTACATCAGTGGCCATGTCAACACCTGTTTCCATCACATCTGACAGCAGTCCTAATCGTAGGTTTCTTGAGACCATATATCCTACTACATCTACCCATGGTTTTCCTAAAACTGGGTATCCAAGCATGGAGAATGCTCTAGCAGTAGAGGAGACTATGAGCAAAGTCAAGGAGTCCAAGCTACAAGCAGAGAATGCTGCTCTGCTAGCGGCAGCTGAAGTCAGTAATTGCCAGGATGTATGGAGCAGGTTGGATGGCCAGCATAATTCTGGTGTTGTTGCAGATGCTGAAGCTAAGCTAATGTCTTCAGTAGCTGCTGCTGCTTCTGTTGCTAAGATGGCATCAGCTGCTGCTAGATTAGCATCAAATGTTGCAGAACAAGCAAAGTTAATGGCTGATGAAGTATTACTATCAAGCAAAACTGAAAATTGTGATCATTTACATCCGAATCTCATCAACAAAGCTATGCCTGCTTCTACTTTGAAGAACGTTGACAAAACAACCGACAACCATCCTAATTCAATTATTTCTGCTGCCAGAGAAGCTGCTCGACGGAGAATCGAAGCTGCTTCAGCCGCTTCAAAACATGCCGAAAATCTAGATGCTATGGTAAAGGCTGCTGAACTGGCAGCGGAAGCCGTATCACAAGTCGGTAAAATTGTTGCAATGCGCGATTCATCAGCTTTGAGAAAATTGGCAGAAGCTGGTCCTGAGGGTTTCTGGATGACATCACAGTTAGCATGTGATCAGAACCAGTGTGGCGAGGTTTCAGGAGCACACATGAATAACAACTCTGGTAAAAAGAATGTACCTGATGTGTTTATTGAAGATATTCAGACTTTGAAACATGGTCTAGCAACTCCTGTGCATTTGGCACATAATCAGATGATGATGGTGATTGATAATGGTTCAATTACAGGCAATGAAAAGAGTGATAGGACTTCTAAAGTTCCCAGCTTGTCCAAAGCCGTTGGTGTTTCTACTGAAACAAACATTGTATCACCTCATACCTATGTTGTTGGACACAGCATTCCTCAAAATACTCAAAGTATCTGGGAAGAGCATAACATTAAGGAGGGTTGCCTTGTTGAGGTAACTGAAACTTTGATATTTCATGTTTCTGCCTTGTGATAGACTGATAGTGAAGTTCTGTTTTATGTAATTCACTTGCTTGTTTCCACCTGTTATTTGTTTTAGATATACAAGGAAGATGGTAACTATAAAGGTGCCTGGTTAGCAGCTAATGTATTGACTTTGAAGGATCAAAAGGCGCTGGTCTGTTACACTGAAATCCAATCTTCAGATGAAGGTAAAGATGTGATAGATATTACCATATAATATTGGTCTTTTGAACATAATATAACGGGATTGTTGTATCTGTGGAAATAATACTGAACTGGATCTTGAAGTAGTAAAAATTAAACTGTGGAAATTATTCAAAATCAATTATTATCATGTGTGCATTACAAAAGTGTGATATTCTTTGCTACCTGAAGGCATTTAAAATGCAAAGCAATGTTACATTAAAAACTAGAAACATGTACTAATCAGATTTGGTTACTGTACCAAACCAAGTGTGCTGTATATTTAAAACAAACATACAGAGTAAATCATCTTTTACGTTTATTTTTTTTTTCTTTCTATGTTGTTTTTGATTAATTTACACATTTTCATTGCACATAAATTATACTCGAGACAATATTTAGTTGGCCATGTTTGGAGTGATTTATATGATGTAGGTCGTGTCTAGTGTTGACTAGAGTGTCCTATAGGAAAAATTTGAAGCTTTGTTACCATATTTTATAGGGCCAGAGAAAGTAAAGGAATGGGTGGCATTTAAAGTAGAAGGCAATGAGGAGGTACCTAGGATACGGATTGCTCATCCTATTACTACCATGCGATTTGAAGGGGCAAGAAAGAGACGCAGAACAGCTGTCACAGATTATGCTTGGTCAAAGGGAGACAGAGTTGACGTCTGGATGCAAGACTGGTTAGTGTTTTTCTTTTATAACTTAATTTTCTTTCATATTGTTTTCTTGGAAATTTAGTTTAAGCTCATGATATTCATAGGGTATGCAACTTACTAACCCATCTATTCTCTATTTACCATCCTACACTCCTACTTTTACTTTCACAAATGACTTACCATCATAGGACTGACATGTTTTTAGGTGAAGCCAATAATTGCATCAAAAAGTACTATTAGCACGAGCGATATAAATATAAAAGGATTGGAATTATATTTATACCTATTAGAGTATAATCAATAGCTATTTTTTTATTGGGATATTTGTTTAGTTTAGTGTGACATAATTTGAAGTCAAATGATGGTAGCAAATAGAGTATGGAGGAAGTATTTTTATGTTAAGATGTATTTTAGATCAGCAAAGTATACTACAAGCTAATGGTTGGGATTGTTATCTTGCATGCATCAAGATGAACCTTGTTAATATAGCTTACCGTCCCACACATTTGAATCAAAGAAATATGGATATGATTGCCATTTTTTTATTTTATTTTAACGAGTCTGGGTATCCTTGGCTTTGTTCATGTCCTGGGTTAAAGTCTTGTATGTGTATCTTCACATGGGTTAAACATAATTCTTTGTAGTTGGCGTGAGGGAGTTGTCGTGGAGCCGAATAAGATTGATGTAACTTCCTTAACTGTTCAATTTCAAGGTATGTGATGTCTCCTTGGTTGTCATATATTGTATCTGATTGGTACACATAATGTTGGGATTTTTGGTATTGTTCGTTCGTTGTATGATATTATGGTCTTTGTTGTTTGCAGCGCAAGGAGAAACATCAGTTGTTCGATCATGGCATGTCAGGCCAACTCTTATCTGGAAGGATAGAAAGTGGATTGAATGGAAGGGAGGCCACGCTTCTCAGGTTTATCTTAATTTTTGGTAAAAGAAAAACTTTTGTTTATTATTCAGTTTTTATATATTTGTATATTTTTTTACAGGGTGAGATGCCAAAGGAAAAGCGAATGAAACTTGGTAGTCCTGCTGCTGTCGATGATAAAAGGAAGGACAAGTTGCCAATGAATGTGGAGCCAGGAAGGCATGAAGAACAAGGAACAGTACTGCCGTTATTATCTGCTCAAGAACGTTGTTTTAATGTTGGTAAAAGCACTAACAAACTTACCAGCAATCTTAGAACAATACAGAAGGAAAAGGCAAGAGTTGTTTTTGGTGTCCCTAAACCTGGCAAGAAACAGAAATTCATGGAAATGAGCACACAGTATATTAATGATAGAAGCAACAAAAACAACACGACCAATGGTTCGTTCAAGTTTGCAAAGCCACCTGGTGCCCGCGGATCTAAAAATGATGCCACGGAAAATCAAGTGACTGAAACCAAATCCAGACTCAAGTTTAGAAAACCTCCGGTTCCTGTGTTCAGAACTATTACGAGTCATGATTCTGGACTGACAGATGTAGATTCTGTTGAAAACTCATTAAGTCACCAAAACCAGACACAAGTTGGGTCATCATCTAACAAGAGTAGAGATCCAGCAAAAGGTCCCGCTCCAAAGAAAGCATTTGCTTTCACATCAAAGCCTAAATCTGAGCATTTAAACAGAGGAAAACTACAAGTAGCACCTAAAATAGAGGTGGACAAATCAAATTCTCAAGTTAATGAGCCTCGTAGATCTAATCGTAGAATCCAGCCAACATCAAGGGTGAGAGGAGTCTTTCGTTTTAATGTACAATGTCATCTGTCTTTCCATCTAGGAGGGCACTTCACATTTATTATTTTTGTAAGTAATCGTATAACTGAACATATTAATTTTTTGTGGCCTCAGCTATTGGAAGGTATACAAAGCTCACTTACCATCTCCAAGATACCTTCTGTTTCACATGCAGGTCAAAGAAAGGTTACGTCAAAAGGTAAATTTACTTTCTTTGCTTCATTTTCAGGCTAAACCTACCTATTAACCCATTGTATATAAATATACACAATCTTTTTCTTTTTCTTTATAAGAATTTGTTCGTCTTTATTGGTGGATATTTTTTATTTGTTGATAATGATCAAATGATTTACTCAAATTGCAAGCCAAGTAATCGTGTTAATGTTCATGAAGGCCATGCCAAGTTGTTTAACTTGTTTCATGGATCCATATGTGAATGAAAACATGATTATACTTCTCATATGCTTGATGTAATTGAAATACAAAATGGAGAGTGTAAGCAAAATACATCTTGCTCTTCATGTATGTTCAGAGTGACTGATTTTGAAATTTGTGCTGCGACCTTTGATTGTATTCTTACTTTGCTACAATTAGGGAGTTGAAATCGACATTTATACACATCTTATTCTCATCCAGTACTTAGCTTGAAAAGTTAATCACTAACTATGATCAATTTTCCGTTCAAACTCGCGCATGTTGTAATACATGTTCACTTGATTTTGTACAGGGAACACCAATCATGGCTGATAGGATCTCTTCCTAAGCAAAGCAGATGTGTAACCTGTGTATATCAATAGGCAAAGGAACAGCTAAGCTTAGCTTTCCTGGTACTTTTTAGAAGAATATTGTTTTAGCTTTGTAGAAGATGTTCATATTATATTTTTGCGATATTTAGGCTGTTAGTTGGGTCTTTAAACCTTTTTCCCCTGATTTGTTACTAGCTATTACTTATGCCATTGAAATCTCTGTATTTTAGTTTCATCTAGCTTTTGATGTACGAAGCTAATGCTATCAAATGGTTTTTGTTATTCCAAGACTATGGTAGTCTTTGTGAAACTTCTGTTGGTTTTACTTAACATCTTTTCTAGAGGCATGTAGTTATTAAATCATGGATGCAACTTAAATTGATTCATCAATTTCAATGTTAGTTTTGTGTCAACATACACAGAAATGTATTCATTCTCATACATTTGACCCATAGACAAGATTCAATCATTCATGTGCATTTCGAATTACTGCAACTTCATAACGTTCAACAAAAGGACTTGCCACAATTGGGTGAGCTCATGTATAATTCGATACATGATTTTGACTATATGACATGTAGCATCACACAAGCCCAAGAGCACATATGCCAAACCAAGATACTTTGAATCAAACCAACCAAGGGATGATTACGGATAGCCTTGATTCTAAAGCATTATATATGTTGTGTTAATGTCATCTAGCTAAATGTTAAGACACATGGTAACATGTTCAAAATTCAAGGATCATCCATACAAGGAAGAAAAGACAATTTAATATAAGGTTCAAAATTTAGAAAAAAAATGACGAGTCCAACGTAACGTAACCAAGCAAGTTCAGGTGGCTAGGGCTGTAAACGAAGTGAATGTTCCGCGAACAGTTCATGAACAGATCGGCGGGAAGTTTGTTTATGTTCGTTCATTTAGTAAATGAGCGAACACGAACAAGAAAAGTTCGTTTGTTTAGTTAAATGAACGACCATGAACTCAAGCCGCATTTGTTCATTTATGTTCGTGAACGTTCGATAATATGTTCGTTAATGTTTGTACATAAACGTTCGATAATGCGCTAAATTATGTTCGTTAGTGTGTTCGTTTATATTCTTAATTTTTGTGACAGTTATTTTTATGACAATTATATCAAGTATTTTTTGATATTTATGCTAAGTTCTTATTTATTTTTTTATGGCCTTTGTGTAATATTTGTAATGAAAATGTAAATTTTATTCTAAAATAAATCTATGATCATTTGTTTTTGTTTTTGTTCATGAGCTTCTTTGTGTTCTTTTGCTTTTGTTTGTGTTCATTTGCGTTCGGTAAGTGTTCGTGAACAGTTCATGAACATGCCATTTTCTTAATGAACGAACACGAATAAAAAATCTCGTTTGGTAAATGTTCGTGGACAGTTCATGACAAGTTTATTTCTTAACAAACGAACACGAACAAGACCTTGTTCATGTTTGTTCGGTTCGTTTGCAACTTTAAGTTAAGCTGATTGAAGGTTTGTAGATTTGACTTCTGTCAGAACTAACGTTTGATCTCAGTCTCAAGTAAGTTTAGCTCATTAAGCCTGGCCCAACCCCCTTCCCACAAGAAAGGATAACCCCATCTTAAAAAGAGGGCATCTCTTGGTAGCTTAATTTCATCATTTTCTCTGCATCTTGCTTTTACCACTTTTAACCTCACACGTGCCATACACAAAGTTGATCATCATGTTTGTTGGTCCTGATCTTGGGAGTCTTAGGTCGTTATTTAACGAGTTTCTCTTATGTGTTGGAGCCATATTGCATTCTTCTCTCCAAATTACTTCTACTTCCTCTAACCTTAAAGCACCATACACATACGGCAATAGGTCTCACTTGATAAACAAAATGTGTTTTTCTAACAGGTTTATCTATATGTTGCAGCTTCGATACAATCTCAAGATAGCTTGAACAAGTGCAACCCGACAACCAAGCTCTTTCAAAAAGAAAATATAGCAACTAACAAGTTTATTATATTTATAGTATACAAAGTCATTCATGGTTGATGAAAAAAGTAACATACACAGTTACAAATCGAACCAAGATCCCATTTGTTTGATCACCGTATCATCTCTTTGCCGCTAAAATCAGATTTGTTTTACCCTCAAGCACATGAAGTTTTATCAAGTGACGACAATATGCACAACTACGCTTTTTTTGCACAAAAATTTGAAGTTGCTGCACACCAACATTCTTAATTCCAAAAGTTAAGATTAGTAAAT
>BJCO01000967.1:0-13351 GCA_018326465.1 Flaveria floridana | reverse complement strand
TGTTTTCTTACCCTAAAACGTGTGTTTTGGGGTGATTTTTGCCACTTTAAAACCCCAAAAACCCAAATCCGGGTTTTTCACCAAATAGAGCAATTATACTATGTTTCTTACCTTGATTCTTGTTGTTTGGGAGTCCACAAACACCAGCCTTCGATTCTTGACCACCCTAGCCTCGATCCGACACTTTCTCTCTCTAAACTTTCTCTAGAATGGGCGTTTGAGTGAAAATGAGAGTTACTCAGCTGATCCATCTATTTATATGCCAGGCGTTCCCGCGACCCCAAACTCGTTAAACTCGTGACCCGAAGGGTTAACTCGGTGTAATACCCACAACCATTTTATATTTATTAAATGGTTTTCGTCCGAGCCCATTATTATTACTTGACTCGCTTAGAAAATTTTCCGGGTGTTACAGTCACCTGATCCGGCGCCAGCCTTGCCATCTCGTTGAATTTTATGGTATACTGTTGGTGCATCATAGTTCCCGCCTGCAGCTGCAGGAACTCCCTCTCAATTTTATCCAACTCCCTGTGAGGATAGAACTCCTCAATCACCAGCTTCTTCAGTTCTGGCCACCTCATCCTGCTAATGGCCCTACTACCCTCGGCATGGACAATTTTGTCCCATCAGTATAAGGCCGAGCCCACAAACGGCTGGGTAGCAAACTTCACCTTCTGATCTTCTCGGCACTCGCTGATATCAAGTACCGCCTCCATCTCCCTCACCCATTAGTGCAGCAGTAGCATTGCCATTCCTATCAAATGTTGGGGGCTAGCATCTCTGAAATACCCTATAGTTATAGCCCCGTGCAGTTTCCTACACAGCTTCTTCCTCATCTTCCTCACTAGAGAAAACCGTCTAAGTCTCCGGTTGTTCTCTTCTCCTCCCCTAGTGGTCTTCCTTTTTTTCCCTCCTTTCATCCTCTCACATACAGCCTTAATCACTTCAATCACCACAGACGGCAGAATCATCTGCATGACTTGATAAACCTCATCCACTACTTCCTCTTTCACCGAGGCCCTCAAGTACGCACTCTTATCACCACCTTCCTGGTGATGGATATCGGGCTCTTCCCGTGTTGTTTCAGTAGTCCTAGCCCTACTCCTTGTAACACGCGGTTTAGCACCACATCCACCATGTACTCCACCCCTAGAAGCCTTAGACGATCTACCTCCAGCCATCCTCTAATCACTATAAGATTCAAAAACTAACACGGTCATTCAAGGTAATAGCTCAGTTTATGTTAAGTATAGTAAGTCCCTAATTATAGTGGTCAGTTATGATTAGCCACTTACTCTACTCTTCATATCCCAAGCATTTCCTATCCTGACTATGTCAGTATCTAAATCTACTAAGAAACATAATTGAAATAGCACATGCACATAATACTGGTTAACGTTGAGAAAAGAGATACCTGATGGCACGTAGCTACTCGGGTTGGCATCCCTTTCCTTTACTCCCATACTCAATTTAAGATTAGGTTTTTGAAAATATTTTACCCAGTTCACTTAAACTTTAGCTCTGATACCAACTTGTAAGGCCCCGTTCCCGGGACACTTAAAGTTGGATATTCGTCACACATAATGTCTAAAACATTACACATTTCATAAGATTAAGCAGTGGAATTACATTAACAAAACCATTCATTTCATTGATAATTACTGTTGTTAAGCAATACAACATTGTTTAAGTTATAAAAAGCATCGTTTAATTGCATTACAAAACAACAATATCCTTAAGCGTGAATGGATGCCAGTCTTGCCCTGCCGATTAACTTCCCTCGCGTGCCATCCTCAGTAATAATTACCTACCAACTGAAAATGCATAGAAGTCAGTATTGCTGAGTGAGTTCTAGTTTTAAAACATTTAAAATACCTTGTATGGATATATAAAAATATCCTTTTCTTTTAAAAAACACTTCCTTTAATTTCGCACGTGAGTATACATCGTACATACATCAAGGTATATTCTTGATTATCTTTCGTCATCGTACGTATTCGTTCGTTTTGTACTTTTTCATTTATCTTCCACTATTTCTAGATCCTGTCATAACTTTACTCCCATCGTTGGGCATGAAGCCACCTCATTCTCGGAGTAAAGTGACAAGGACCCACCCTGTTTCGTACATGGATCAATCACCAAGACTGAACCCCCTTTGTGTGAACCCTCAAGGGTTAGCCAAAATCGCACGCTATATTACACACAGTTGAGCTAGCAACTCTCAATGAGTTTTAAACCTCCTTTCATTTTGCTTGCAAGACTTTTCATTCATTCGTTCTTTATGTTCCACTTTCATTATCATTAATCTTTCACTTTCATTATGATAATACTTTACGTATATGAGCATAAACACACCACGTAAAGTCTTATGATAATATATAATATGGAACACAAAAACAAACCATAAACATACATAAAATAAACACATTTAACCCTCAAGTCAAACTAGGGTCAAATCCTAAAATTTCTATTTATCCCAAAAATTCAAGAAATTTTTCTAAGTATTCTAGGTGCATGAGCACTATGCAGGCGGATGAGAACTGCTTAGGCACATGAACACTATGCAGGCGCATGAACCCATACTTAGGCTAATCAGCACTTAGGCGCATGAGCCACTTCGTGCGCATGGGCACTATTTGGGCGTATGATCTACACTTAGGCGTCTAGGCATAAATTTTGGGCACATGGGGTACTGTTTAGGCGCATGAGCTGGTACTTAGCATATTTTGACAAATATTCTAGGCGTATGGATACTATTTGGGCACATGAGATACACTTAAGTTTTCTAAGTCAAATTTCAGGCGCATGGACCCTGTTTGGGTGCATGGCCAACCGTTTGATATGTTTCTACATTATTCTTAGTCCCAATCTACTTTTAATCACACTTACATCATAAATATAGCATTGTAAACATCAGTAACAACTTTACAAACCTATATCATAAGCATTCATACACACATGCATACGGTTAACATACATAACATTTGTAAAAATGTTTTTAATGCTTTTTTAGCCCTAAAAATGTTTAAAAGAAGTAAAAACCGGGGTTCTAAAACTCACCTATTGTAGCAAACAAGCAAAAACTCCACCAAACTTGCTTGCACCTGAGTTCATAGACCTAAAACAAGCAAAACAAACACCAAAACACATAGAACAATTAATAATCGGTTTCTAAGGGTGAAACCACAAAGAAAACCAAACCAATTACACAAAGAAACGCCTACCTTGGAGAATGTCAGATTCTAATTCTTGAAAAACCAAGAGAAAGACTTCTGCTTCTTAATATTTCTTCTTTCAGCCGAAAGTAGAAGTGAAAGCATGTTATGGGCGGCGTTACCCATAATATAATAAAATATTTTGACTTTTGTACTTTTTACACAAAGCCTCCTCCACTTTTGCTCCTTCTCGTTCTCTTCAAGATACTTTTATTTTTTCTTTTCTTATTAATTTTCTTTTATTATTTTTTCTTTTCTTATTATTTTTCTTTTCCTATTATTTTTCTTTTCTTTTATTTGACTAGAATTTCAGGGTGTTACATTCATCAAGTCTTATGACAGAAGGATATGGGGATCTATTGTCTCTGGACCTCATGTACCATGCACCTCTTCAGCTGCTGCTGGAGGTGGCATGATACCAAAGCAAGTGGTTGAATACTCTAAAGAATACTTGAAGAAGATTGATTTAGATCAAAAAGTCATTACCGCCCTCCAAACTGCTCTTCCAAACTCTATCAATAGAGGCTTCAAGAAGTGCAAAACCGCTATGGGATGCACTAAAGTTGATGTATGATGGGTCAAGTGAGGCTAAAAAGAACACGAAAGACGTCTTGAAGCAACAGTTTGAGAACTTCACCTTCAAGACAAGTAAAACCATGACTCAACAATACTTCAGGTATGTTGAGATTGTGGATACTCTAATGGATGTTGGAGTAACTCTTGAGAATAGGGACATTGTAAGGAAGTTCGTGTCCTCTCTACCCAGAAAATGGACACACTATTGTGTGGTCATTAAGAGGACTGAAAACCTCAAGACCCTTACTCTCATTGAGTTGTATGGTATCCTTAGTGGATACCAAATGGAGATGACCATGCAAAATCCATCTGGCAACTATAACACTTAGACGAGTTTAGCCCTTCATATTGTTGAAACGGATTGTAGAGAACCATAGCATCATCTCATATGTTACCCTGATAACTCATAAAAGCGTCCTTTCATCACCTTCCCAGAGACACCAAGGGAGAGCTACATCCAAGGAAGCCCATTTCAAGATAAAAGCTCATCACAAGCCTTTATGTCTACTGATGAAAGCAGTGGCAACTTCCTCTTCACCCTTGAAGACTTGGACTGTATCCATCCAGATGATCTGGAGTAAATGGTGATAATTCAACGGATGGCTTTTCTCATTCATAGAGACAAGAAGTTCTACAAAAGAATAGGGAGGAAGTTTCCCAGCAATGTATCCAGTGGAAAGTTTCGGGTGGACAAAAGCAAGGTGTAGTGTTACAACAATAACCAAATGGGAAACTTTGCTAGGGAGTACAAGGCACCAAGAACAAATGTGCCTAAGCACAACCCAGATCAAGCTACATAATAGAGCTCGACACTCTAAGAAGCCCAAGCATTGACCTGGAGTTGCTATTAAAGAAGGAGGCTTTGATTGGAGCTTCCAGGTTGAAGATGCATCTCCAAACCAAGCACTGATGGTTGATCATGATGAAGTCAAGGTATTGAAACATCTTTCTAACCTAGAGTGCATTACTAAAGTTAATAGATACAGGTCCTATAACTTAGAGATGAGATCTGATCTTCAGTCCTTAAACATCTTAAAATCTTATATTAAAAAAGCTGAAAATGACAAACTCAAAATAGAAGATCTAGAGAAAACCATTTTAACGCTTAAGCATGAACATACCACCTACAGGACTCAAATCAAAGAGCTCCTCACTATGTTTACTGAAAGCCAGGCTAAGCTTGTGCTCAGTAAAGCCAGGACAGAAAAATGTGTTCTTGAAGAAAAGACCTTCAAGAACATTATATCCTCATCTTACATGCAAAAGTGTGTTATCAGAACAAATAGGGACTAGGATCTACCGAGATAGATCCTCTACATACTCTTCTATCTGTAAGATCTCCAAGATGTGAAACTTATCAAGATGAGGTTCCCCTCATAGACCCCATTCAAGAAGGATGAAGAGGAGCTAGTGAAGGATGGATCTGAGATGAGTGAAGAAGAGCATCCTAAGAAGGGTCACTATTCTCCTGAGGAGAGGAAAGAACCAATGATGACAAAGTCTAAGAGGAAGAACTTGATCATAGCAGCCAAGAGAAGATCAAAGAAGGCTCAAGAGATCAAGGCCACTTTTATCCTTATGAAGAAAAGAACTCAACTATGAACTCTAGTACCAAGAGTTATAGTTCATGTCCATCTCATCCTTATGAAGAAAAGAAGGCTGATAAGCTATATACCACTGCTACACAGCCTGAACCATTTAGTTTTGAGCAATCCTCAGCCTAAAAGGCTTGCTATATCATCTGAGAAGATGAAGATGGAGATGGAAAGTGATTAAGTTCAGCCTTCTACTCACAAGAAGACTCTCAAAAGGAAGCCAGATGATTGTATCATGTGTGGTAGTACTTCTCATCTTGCTAAGGATTACATCTACAATCCCAAAAGTACTATCCACATGACCAAGAAGAAGACTTTTGAGAAGAATAAGAAGAAGAAAGCTTCAAAAGGAAAATTTTTTCCTTTCGGAAGCTCCAAAGTGGAAAAGAAGACAAGTGAAAACTTGCCTTTGGAAGAAAATTTGGTCTCGAAAGAAAGGAATGTTTCCGAAGCACTGAAGCTTGCTGCACTAAAGGAAAGATCTTCCGAATGTCTAGTCTCCAAAACTTCTGAAGTTATCAAAACTTCCAAAGTGTTGAAGGTCAATCTAATCTTCCAAATATGGGGTGGAAAATAAAGGAAGACAATGTGACTAAAAGTTCTTCATCAACAACAGCAAATGATCCTTAAAGTCTATACATAGGATCAATCACTATTGCATTCTCTTCAATTCACTTTAGCAAACCCAAGAACAATGAGGCTTGGGTTTCTAAATGTAACTAACCATCTCTTTTTATGTAGGAACAACTAAAGACTAAGAGGAATGTATGGATCATTGATAGTGGTTGTTCTAGGCATATGATAGGCAATGGTTCTTTGCTTTAAAACTTTGAGAAAGTTATTGGAGGCCCAGTTGCTTTTGGAGGAGATGCAGGTGGTTACATTACTAGAAGGGGCAGTGTCACAAATGGTAAGCTCATTATTAAAAAGGTAAACTTTTTCAAAGAGCTTGGTACAATTTACTTAGTGTATCCTATCTTTGTGATCAGAGACATAATATGCTCTTCACTGAGTATAAATGCATTGTTCTCAAGCCACAGGTGGTCATTCCTCAAGAGCATATCCTGCTTAGAGACCCTAGGAAAAGGAACATGTACAAGATGGATTTGCAGGACATCTCCCTCAGGAGAAGTTTCTTCCTTTCTATCCAAAGCAAATAGTGATGAGTCTTTCCTTTGATATAAAAGAATGTGCCATGCAAACTTTAAGAAGATGAATAAATTAATTAAGAATGATTTCGTAACTGGAATGACAAAGAAAGAGTTTACAAGTGATGATCATTGTGTTGCAAGCCTAAAAGGGAAGCAACTCAAGGTGTCTCACAAGCCAAGGGAAAAGAACTCTATCACTACTCCCCTACACTTATTACACATGGATCTCTTTGGTCCCACCAGTGTAATGAGTCTAGGAAGCACCTCATATTGTTTGGTGATCGTAGATGATTTCACAAGATTCACTTAGGTCTTCTTCCTTAGAACTAAGGATGAGACTCCTGAGATCTAAATAACTTCATTCTAAAATTTGAGAATCAATATGATCACAAGGTCAAGACCATAAGATGTGATCAAGGAACTGAATTCAAGAACCAAATCCCTTAAACATTTTGTGATGAAAAGGGTATTACAAAGCTGTAAGAACCATGTTATCTAACTCTAAACTACCCATCACCTTCTGGGCAGAGGCAATCAACACTGCCTACTATGTGCAAAATAGAGTTTTAGTAGTTAAGATTCATGGTAAGATCCTTATGAGTTATGGCACAAAAGGATACCTTTCATTGGTTTTCTCAGATCATTTGGATGTCCTTGCACCATCTTGAATACCAAAGATTAAGTAGCCAAATTTGCTAAGAACTTAGATGATGGACACTTTATTGGATACTTTTCCCAAGCTAAGGCTTATAGAGTATAAAATCTCAGAACTAGAGTAGTTAAAGACTCAGCCAATGACCCTCGATGAGCACACTCCTAGTGTGAAAGGTTCTGGTCCTTATTGGCTATTTGATCTTGATAACAAACAAGGAAAGGATGCCTCTCGGGGCATCTGATAATGATTCAAGCCATAAGAAGGGAAGTTACCAACTGTTTTAACAATCTTGTTAGAATGTTTCAGGATCTATAGATAACTTATCAACAGGGGATCCTGACCTAAGATTTGAGCTGAGAAGACCAAACAAGAACACTACTTCAACTCAAGTGGTAACTAACCCTGCAAATGGAGTTCCTATCAGCACAACCATGACAAATTCAGCTGATAAATCTAAGGTGCCTACAAATTCCAGCTCAGAGGCATAAAACTCAAATAAAGGAGCATCAAATGTAGGAGGAAATAGTGGTGGTGACAGTGACCAAGAATTTTTTGATGATGATAACCACTCCATGGAAGACAATATCAATGGTGTCACACACTCATTGGATCAGGCCTCTCTTGATAGGTGTGTTGATATGGTGGATGACATTCAATACCTAGATCTAAACTTCACAAATTTAGATTTGTCCAATTAACTTGCTGTGATTCCTCAACTAAGGATCGACAAGTCACACCCCACCACAAACATTATTATTGATATTGATACAGAGGTGAGAACAAGAGGACAAACCCATGACAAAAATGTTTTATACTCTTTCTTCTTATCCCAGATAGAGCCAAAGAAAGTTCATGAGGCTTTGAAGGATGGAAGTTGGATTGAAGCAATGCATGAGGGGTTGCTTCAAATCAAAAGACAAAAGGTTTAGAACCTATGTCCTCTTCCTTAATGGAAGACTACTATAGGTACCAAATGGGTTTTTAGGAATAAGAAGGATGATAGAGGACTTGTCATCAAGAAGAAGGCTAGACTAGTTGTTCACGGGTACACACAAGAAGAAGGGATAGCCTAAATAGATGTTGTTGCTCCAATGGCAAGACTTGAAGTTGTTAGAATATTCCTTGCTTTTGCTGCATCCAAGGATTTCAAGGTCTACCAACTGGATGTCAAGTGTGTTTTTCTATATTGGGTGATTGATGAGGAAGTTTATGTCAAATAACCACCTCACTTTATAGACCCAGATCATCCTAATTATGTCTGCAATCTTGATAAAGCTCTTTATGGGCTGCACCAAGCTCCAAGGAAGTGATATGAGACACTATCTCAGTATCTCTATCAATATGGCTATAAGAGAGGTACTATATATGGAACACTCTTTATCAAAGAAACAGAAAATGACTTGATCCTAGTTCAAGTTTATATGGATGACATTATGTTTGGGTCAAATAATCCAAAGCTTTGCAAAGACTTTGATAAGCTGATGATGAATAGATTTGAAATGAGTGCCATGAACGAACTCAATTTTTTCTAGGAATTCAAGTGAAGCAGGTTGATAATGGCATCTTCATAAACCAGTAAAGTATGTTCAAGACATACTTACAAGATTCAACATGAATGATTCTAAGGTTGTAAAGACACACATAGATAGAAACCACTCCCTTCGACCTGAACTCGAGGGGGAGTGTGTGGATGAACATCTCTATAGAGCTATGTTTAGCTCTCTTATGTATCTCACAGCCAGCAGGCCTGATATCATGTTTGCCACATGTATATGTGCAAGATATCAAGCCAGCCCCAGGATGTCACACCTAGTTGCTATCAAGAGGATTCTTAGATATTTCAAAGGTGCTCCTAAACTAGGCCTTTGGTATCCAAAGAATTTTGACTTTAATATGCATGCTTATACAAATAGTGACTATGGTGGCAACAATATGATGGTAAAGTCTACATCTGGGGGGATGTCAATTCTTTGGTGGGAGGATAGTCTCATGGCAATGCAAAAAACAATCCTGTGTGTCTGCATCAACTACTGAAGCAGAATACATTATTGTTGCTAGCTGTTGTGCTCAAGTGCTTTGGATTCAGAATCAGATGTTGGACTATGAATTCAACTTCAAGTAGACTCCAATCCATAAAGACAACAACAGTGCTATCTCCATCATAGAGAATCCTGTACAGCACTCAAGGACAAAACAAATCATCATCAGGTATCATTTAATTAGAGATAATTTTGAAAATGGATTGATAAAACTAGTAAAAGTTAACACAAATGAACAATATACTGATCTGTTTACAAAGGCTTCTTGTATCAGCTATTAGGATGATTAACTTTGAGTAGATTTTCTTAAAACTTAACTCAAGACTATTTCTAAAACATGTGTGTCCTAAGTTGTCGATATTATCACCTACATAAGCCCAGTTTACTTTGGAAGAAAACTTTTTAAATGATTTTCCTTAGAATTTTAAAAATTTTAGAAATATTTTCTCTCGGAAGACATTAAGTTGTCTTTGGAAGAACATTATGTCTTCAGAACAAATAATTACTTATAAGAAACTTACCTTCGGAAGAAATTCTAATATATCTTCCAAAGCTTAAATATGCTTCTAAGTACTTATATGTTTTTAAGGACAATTTTCTTCCAAAAACAATTAAGTCTCGGAAGATTTATTCTCTTATGAATGAAACTTGTAAGTTTTAATCTCTTCTGAAATCATATATGTCTCAGAAGTAAAATGCTCTAAGTATTTTTCTTCCGAAGCAAAATTCCACAAAGCTCATGAATATCTTTCGAAGTCAAATTGGCTTCGGAAGTTTTCATAAAACTTCTGAAGACAAATTACATTTGGAAGATTTTCGTCTTTCAAGAAAACTACCTTTTCAGGCGCTTTCTTTGAGGTGGGACCAACATCCGAATTTCAAAGTTTATCTATTCGCATTAACTTTGTCTCAAATCCATTTCATATATATATATATATACACACACACTCAACGGTTCCCCACTTCCACTTTTCTCTTCATCTGCAAAATTGTATAACGTAAATTCACTCACAAACCACCTTTGTTCTTACCTTTCTTCACCACAAAGCTACTCACAAATGGCCAACCTTGATCGTAGCAACTAACCAGATTTTTCCATTCATTTACACAGACAATACAATCAGGTTGCTCTATTGAACTCTGAGAAAGATCTAGGTTTCTCATAGGTTTGTTGATTCTTGAGTCTATCCAACTACTTCAACTCCCTTACCATAGATTATCCACTTTATAAAGATCAACCATTGGAGTTCTGGAGGACCTGCCCAGAGGTCACTATGGACGGAGAGAATACACTGTCTGCCATAGTGTAGGGGAGGATAATCTTCATCACTTTAGCCTTCATAAACACTCATCTTAGGCTAGATGATGTAAAGATGACTTGTCATTCCCAAAGTCTATTATCAACCAGTCCTTCAGGCGGATGGGCTATGAAGGTTATTACTCTGTAAGAACCTTTAGAAAAGGAAAGGTCTCCTCTTAGTAGAAGTACCTCCTCCATGTAGCCATCCATTGTTAATCTAACAAACATGAAGGATGGGATCAAATTCCTGAAGACCTTTCCTACATAGTTCATGGGATGGTTCAGGGGGTCAAGTTCAGGTATTCTTAGTTCGTAGATACCAATTTACTTGCTAACTTAGACTCCCTAGAATATTACATGTTCCCTAGATATGTCTAACATATTCTTAACTGTGAACTGGGCTCACAGTTAAGGGGAACAAGTAATGTTCTAAAAATAGGCGAGATGAAGCCCGAAATCTTCAAGACTACAAGAAAGCCTACTATGGGCTTCTTAGGGGTAGAAACAGCGCTTGTCCAAAAAATTTTAGAGCTCATTGCTCAAGGTGACAACCTAGTAGCACCAGCTAGTGTTGAACCCATACCTTCTACCTCTCAACCACCCAAACAGCCTCATATAGCTATCACCTACATAGAAAATCCAAACGAACCCCTGCACAAGCTACTCAGTTTGTGCAGGACCCTATATCCTCACCCATGCAGGAGGAAGTGGACACTAGAGCTCCCACTTCTCCTGAGGATCAAACCACTCCCATCTTACCAAGAATCAGTGCTAAGGTTCCTCATGCTTAGCCTGATGAGCTCATAACCCCAACAGCCTTAAACCTTCACTCATAGTCTTAAAACTCTAGTGAACAATCTTTAGGGGAAAGTTACCATCCCCAACCTCTAGACCTTAATCAACCCATACCCAACCTAGAATTCTATGATAATGAAGACATGGGGTTCGGTGAGTACCATAAGTCTCTATTCTCCTCCCTTGCTCAAGGAGAGATGAGTACTCCTGTATCACCCATGTCTAGCCCACATCATTCACCCACTACTGAGGTGGATCTGCCTGAACAAGTTCAGGAGGTCCATATGGAAGAGGATCTTATTTCTACAAGTGATTACATCCTTAAGACCTCAACCATGGCAACCTAGCCTATTGACACTTCAGTTGTAGTTGTCATGGTACAGGGGAAATCTAGCAGCCAAGAACATAGTGCTGGTGATGAGGAAGAAGACTTTGGTCCAATTCTATCATCCGCCCGTGATTCTTCTAATGAAAATGAGGGGAATGTGAAACTAAAGGTGCAAAAACTGACTAAAACCTGCACCTATTTAGTCTCCAAGGTTAGTCACCTGGAATCTCAGGTGACTACCTTACAAAGGAGGGTCTCTAATCAACACCTTGAGATCTCCAATCCAAGGAAAAGTTAGCTGGGAGACCTCTAAGGAGGACTCAACCAGGAATACAAAAACTTGTGGATGTGATAGACCTAACCTCTAGCTTACCTATGCAAGAAGGTGATGCTACCAAAAAGGGGGAGAAGTCCTAGTAATCACTATCTTTCGTTAATGATCGTTTTATACTTTATCATTTCGCTCATTTCGTACTGATTCTAGATCCTGACATGCTTTCCCCCATCGTATCCCAAAGCTACCATTCCGGGCACAAAGCCTTGTCATTATTTGGCATAAAGCCCGTGGCCTGAAGCCACCACTCTGGGCACAGAGCCTCATCACTATTTGGCACAAAGCCCGTGGCCTGAAGCCATCATTCTGGGTACAAAGCCTCATTATTTCCTAGGTCGAATGACAAGGATCCTATTTCGTAATATGGATCAGTCACCAAGACTGATCCACTGTGTGTGAACCCTCATGGGTTAGCCAAAATCGCACACTATAAAGCACACAGTTGAGCTGACAACTCTCATAAGTTATGTTGCTCCTTTCATTCTGCTTGCAAGCCTTTTATCTCTTTCATTATGTTTCGCTTTTCATCTTTGTTATCTTTCACCTTGTTACGTTATACTTTACGTTCATTCATTCATTCATCATACTACGTAAAGTCGTAACATAATACTTAACATATATTATAATATAATATGTATGTTTTGAAAATCATTTAAAGATAACACTTCATACTCATATGCATATCATACATTGATCATAACATCATGCCTATTCTATTCATAGACCCTTACATATTCCTGCTTAAAATGGGTCAAAACAGTCCATAAGTCAAACTAGGGTCAAACCCTAAAATTTTGGTTTTCCTAAAAATTCAGAAACTTTTGTAAGTGTTTGGGCGTATGGGCACTATTTGGGCAAATAAGGACTGTTTGGGCGTTACTTCACTATTTCTACACTTAGGCGCATGAGCCTCTTAGGCGCATGGGCACTATTTGAGTGTTTCACCCTACATTTTGGGCATTTCAGCAACACTTAGAATATTCTAACACATTTCTAGGCGCATGGACTACTGTTTGGGTGCATCATCTTATACTTAGACTCTCTAACTCATATTTTCAGGCGCATGGGCCCTGTTTGGGCGCATGACCTTACTTAAAACTTTTCTAAGGCAAAATAGTAGGCGCATGGGCCTTGTTTGGGTGCATGACCATCAACTTATATCTTTCTAACATACTTTTCAGTCCCAACCACAAATCTTAACATGTTCTAAGCTTTTCAATACCATTCTAAGTCTTAACTTAGTATGCACAACCATAAAACATCAACATACAAGCATATATATATATATATACATATATATATGTATATATATATATGTATATATATATATATATGTATATATATATATATATATACGGTCATA
>BJCO01000966.1:0-16905 GCA_018326465.1 Flaveria floridana | reverse complement strand
ACTCATTCGCACGATTCACCCCAGTCGCACCACTCAGTCGCACGAGGGACCCAGTCGCATGACTCAGTCGCATGACTGGTCCAGTCGCGGACTGCAGCAGATCGCGACTGCTGGGCGGGCTGAACAGCCTTCGGCTGTTCCGTTCTCGATTTTCACACAATCAGGACTTCCATAAACACTTTCCTAACATGTCTAAGTAAAATGCACATGCTGATTGACCTCACACGCACCCCCACGACCACATGCATTCGGGTTGAACCTGAACACCCGAACCCTAGTTTGTAGTAGTGAAACGGGTAACAAAATGGACGACCAAAGTCGCCTACCTGTTGGAAACGTGCTATCTCAGCTGTAGCGTGGTTTAGCTGGCGAAAACGGGCTCAAACGAGGCGGTTCGTGGTGCTAGTAGGTGGTAGAAAGGTGTAGAGGAAGAAAGTGAAGAAGCTGGAAGAGTTGGGAGTCAAATGAAAATAAAGGCTGGTGAGGGGTTTATATACCCAGCCCTAGTTTGGCAATTTATCATGTTTAGTCCTCGCACTTAGCCCCCGAGTTCCCGACTTTGTTTTGGTTGATAACAACGTAGATGGGCGAGATATGTTAATTAAGAGGATTCCTTAAGTAATCTCATTTATGTGAATCCTCTACAAACACCCGTGTTAGTATTTTATCATAATTTATTTAACGATGTCGGTGGCGGTGCTTGTATACGTTTCGGGTAATAACGAGTATGTGACAATGATAACGACAATGGTTTGAATAGTGTTAACCTGAAATTACGGGGTGTCACATCCTTCTTCATGTGCACTTGTTATTGGACTTGGGGGGAAATCAGCAGAACAACCATCCACCATTTGAATTGGCATGTGTGATCCTTTCAGGGTCCAACATCAAGACCTTAAGCTATTTGCATATTACTGTCGTTTGCTGCATCCAAGGACTTCAAGGTCTACCAACTTGATGTTAAGTATGCATTTTTATATGGGGTGATTTAAGAAGAGGTGTATGTCAAACAACCACCTGACTTTGCAGACCCAGATCATCCTGATTATGTCTGCAAGCTTGATAAAGCTCTTTATGGACTGCACCAAGCTCTATGGAAGTGGTATGAGACATTATCATAGTATCTCTGTCAGCATGGCTACAAGAGGGGTACTATAGCTGGAACTCTCTTCATCAAAGGAATAGGCAATGACTTGATGCTGGTTCAAGTATATGTAGAAGACATTATCTTTGGGTCAACTAATCCAAAGCTTTGTAAAGACTTTTAGAAGCTATTGAAGAATATATTTGAAATAGTGCCATAGGGGAACTCAATTTCTTTCTAGGTATTCAAGTGAAGCAAGTTGATAATGGCATCTTCATAAGTCAGTCAAAGTATGTATTGGACATACTTACAAGATTCAATATGACTGAATGTAAGGTTGCAAAGATACCCATAGCCAGAAACCACTCCCTTGGACCTGATCTTGAGGGGGAGTGTGTAGATGAACATCTTTACAGGCCTATGATAGGGTCTCTCATCTATCTTACAACTAGCAGGCCTGATATCATGTTTGCTACATGTATATGTGCAAGATATCAAGCTAACCTGAAGATGGCACACCAAGTTGCTATCAAAAGAATTCTTAGATATCTCAAAGGTACCACTAAGATAGACATTTCGTATCCAAAGAATTCAGACTTTAATTTGTATGCCTATACAGATAGTGACTATGGTGGCTGCAATATGACTGCAAAGTCCATATTTGGGGGATGTCAATTCCTTAGTGGAAGGATAATCTCATGGCAATGCAAGAAACAATCCTGTGTATCAGCATCAACACGCTAAAGCTGAATACATTGCTGCTGCAAACTGCTGTGCTCAAGTACTTTGGATTTAGAATCAGATGTTAGAGTACGGATACAACTTCA
Source organism: Flaveria floridana (assembly GCA_018326465.1). Taxonomy (NCBI): domain Eukaryota; kingdom Viridiplantae; phylum Streptophyta; class Magnoliopsida; order Asterales; family Asteraceae; genus Flaveria; species Flaveria floridana. The sequence goes on along the minus strand of BJCO01000966.1, from coordinate 14,994 downwards.
AAGAGACTCCCATCCACATAGACAACAATAGTGTTATCTCTATCATAGAGAATCCTATGCAGCACTCAAGGACAAAGCACATCAACATCATGTATCATCTAATTAGAGATAATAATGGAAAAGGATTGATAAAACTAATCAAGGTTAACATAAATGAACAATATGTTGATCTGTACACAAAGTCATCTTATGAACAAAGATTTAAATATCTTATATCAGCTATTGGGATGATTAATCTTGAATAGATTTTCTTAAAACTTACTCTATATTATTTCTAAATGGAAGTGTGTGTCCTAAGTTGTCTAATTTATCACCTATATAAGCCCAGTTTATCTTGGGAGAAATCTTTTTCAAATGATATTTAGTATTTTTAAAAATTACCAGGTGTATTTTCTTTCGGAAGACACTAACATTGCCTTTGGAAGACATTAACATTGCCTTCAGAAGAATTTTAAGTCTTTAAATCACATAACTACTTAAAAGAAATTTACCTTCAGAAGAAATGCAATATTTCTTCCGAAGCCAAATTATGTTTCTAAGTACTTATGTGTATTTGAAAAACAAATTTCTTCTTAAAGCAATTATGTCTTGGAAGATTTATTCTTTTTAAGAATAAAACTTTCAGCTCTTAGTATCTTCTGAAACCAAATACTCTTCGAAAGAGAAAATGCTACAAGTAATTTTTCTTCAGATGCCATTCATTACTAAGCTTAGGAATATCTTCCGAAGTCAAAATTTGGCTTCAGAAGTTTTCACAAAAACTCTAAAGACAAATTACCTTCAAAAAAATTTTAACTTCCATGAAAACTACCTTTTTGGGCACTTTCTAAGAGGTGGGACTGACATTCGGACTGACATTCGGACTGACATTCGGACTGACATTCGGACTTCAAAGTTTATCCTTTTGCATTAACTTTGTCTCAGTCCATTTCATATAAATATGCCAGACGGTTCCCCTCCTCTTTCACTATCTTCTTCATCTGAAACTTTTCTAAACCTAAATTTATATTCACCGCATTTGTTCTTACCTTCCTTCACCTCAAAGCTACCACAAATGGCCAACCTTGACCCCAAAAACCAACCAGATTTTTCCATGCAGATTCATAGGCAACACAATTAGGTTGCTCAGTTAATCTCTGAGAAAGATCCAAGTTTCTCAGAGATTTGTCGCTTTCTTTCTCTATCTAACTACTTCACCTCTTTCACCATTGATCCTCCACTCTATGAGGATCAACTTTTAGAATTCTAGAGGACCTGCCAAAAGGTCACCATGGATAGGGAGAAGGCATCGTCTGCCACAGTGTAGGGGAGGACAATCTTTATCACTCCGGCTTCCATAAACTCTCATCAACAGCTGGAGGATGCAGAAGGTAAATTGTCCTTCCCTAAATCTATTGTAAACTAATCCTTTGAGTAGATGGGCTATGAAGGTGACTTCTCATTCAAAACCTTCAAGAAGGGGAATGTTTCTCGTCAATGGAAATACCTTCCACATGTTATGATATCATTGTGTGATTGTATGTGTGTGATTTGTTAGTAATTGAATGCTTAACTGATAATAACTACTTGTTTATATTGAATGTTCAAAAGCTTACAAAGGATTAGGGTAGAATGCTATTTATAGCCAATACAAAAAGTTTACAATTACTTAACTACCCTTATGTAAACGAAAATTACATAAAATCCTAAGTCTAAGTCATCTACTGTGGATGATTACATATCTGCTGTGGATGCTAATTTGTCCGCTGTGGAAGTTGAGTAAGCTATTCGATGTGTCTTGGATACTGTCAGCTGTGAGCACTTGTGTGCTTGTCATGTTAGTTGTCCGCTATGAATGTTCGTCCGCTGTGAATTGAACATCCGCTGTGGACAATTCATTAGCTAGGGACGTTGTTCATCCACTATATGGATTATTCATCTGCTGTAGACACTTGGAGTATATTCTTCATCTGCTGCAAAGACTTGGTCATCCGCTGTTGGATGCCTTCATCCGCTATAGACACTTGGCAAAAAAAATTCTTTTAACTACAAACTTGAAAAAGAAATTTAACCTACATTAGTGTATGTCATCAATGTTAATGATACAAATATGTTAGTTAATGATTAATTGAATGTTAGAACATATTATATTTTTTATGGCAAGCATTATCCTTTTTATGCATTATTCCTTTAATGTAATTGTTGAGTCCAGTAATAATCCCCCTAAGGATGATGCTGCCATCTCTTTAATTTTGCTTTTTTTTGAACTTGTACACTATGAACCCCTTTGACTGATTTTGAGTGTATAGCGGATGACCACTTGGTCATGCGCTATGAATCCTTTGAATGTTTCTAAGTATACAGCGGATGACTTCTTAGTCATGCACTGTGGATCCTTTGAATAATTAATTGTTTTCACAATCGATGAAATTTTTTTCATGCACTATGAAAATTGGTTGATGGCTTAAACTTCACAACTAATAACTAAAAGTCATACGCTGTGGTTAATTACTATTTGTAGAGCGGATGAGACTTTATTCATGCGCTGTGGACTTTTCAGTGTTTGTTTGGTTGTTCACAACAGATGAACATTTGTTCAGGCACTATGGACACTTGTAAAATTGTTTGTTTTTCACATCGGATGAACATTTATTCATATGTTGTGTGATCTTTAAATGATTGTTTTAGCTGATGCGTTGTGGACCTTTGAAAAAAATTTGTTTGTGATATTATTTTACATAGTGGATGAACATTTGTTCATGCGCTGTGAAATGTTATTGTATTCACAACGGATGCCTTACCAACATCATCGTTGAGAACATGTTTGCATTTTCTAAGGACACTGTAGCTACAGCGGATGAATGTTAGTATGTCTGTTGTGTGCACTTGAAAATTATTTTGTAAATGTTTATTTTTCTTCCGAGGTATGATTGATTTTCTTCCGAAACATAATTTTGTTTGTTTTAAAATGTATGTTAAAATGTTAAAATTTTTAACATGATCAATGGATGTTTAAGATATCACTCACAAGCAATATTGTGCATATGTATGTGTGTCAAACTACTGTTTTTGAGAGCTTGCTTGACCTCGCTTTATTTAAAACTTTAAAATTTAATATTTTAAAATTTTAAAATGTATGAGTATGCACTTGTTCTGCTGCCATTGATATTTGCATGTTTAATTTCTCCCACTAAATTTTTGCATATTTATAAAAATCTTTCATAGAACAAAATTTTAAATTTGTTGGAATGAAAATTTATTAAAGTCCAATTTGAATTATGGCATGATAAGAATTTAGAAAGATAGCAATTTATCTAACTAATAAATGATTGATTTTCATGTTTTGACATGAATCATTTGCATATAACATGAGAGCATATTAGTCATAAATCCTCATAGAGTTGTTTGATGTAGTTTATGAATAGACATAGACTAATACAATATTGATTGCAGATATTTGGATCCACTTAAACTCATGCATTGTAATAATAATTGATTTAAATAGTGAGTGATTATTAAGTTGTGGGTATATTAGGATAATATGTATGTACCTCATATCTAATTGTATGTTAAAATCAATCCTCCTCAATATATACTAGCAAGCACTTTCAATACTTAGGACCTAGTTACTTAGGAGTATAAATGCTCAATTTGATCATTTTGTTTGATCCTCGTTGGGATTCGTTTGCACTTCACTTTGGAAGGTGATCTTCTTTAGGATTCTTTTAATTGTTCATCCTCAGTAGATGTGTTCCTTATTTGGAACCTTTTTGGATAATGACTTAGGTCATTCAGGTCTGTGCCCAGCACAACAAAGAATGCCATGATGTACTCTAGGTCTATGATAATCATAACAAAGGAGACAATTGTATGATTGAGCAATTTATACACTGTTTCACTTGGTGTCGTACAGTTACATTACCGGTAATCTATATAGGATAAACCAATACTTACTATAAACCAAAATATGTTAATTACCACACAATCATAAGTATTTAGTTCTTCACTGCTGTGTGTGATTTAGGTGTCCCATGCTGAGCCTATCCACATATCAAACAAAGTATTGTCAGTCTTTATTCATGAAAAGGACTCTAATGAAGAGATAATCTAGTGTATTATTATTTCTCATGAATGGTTATGTGTTATTCCAAACTGTTTGTAAATTGAAGAACATGAATGATTGTATGATATCTTGATTTTGAAAGATACTTGATTGATTTAAACTTGGACTTTGACAAAATCAAGCTTGTATGACTGAATATTTTTTAAAACATTTTTTTATTCATAGTTGATCATACCAAGTGACTGAACCAAAAATTCAAATCTTATTGAATCAAATGGTTTAATAAAAAGGTCATCCAATTGATTGTTTGTAGGGACTTTGATCAACTTAATAAGACCCTTTTCTAAGCAATCTCTCAGAAAGTGATATCTGATATCTATATGTTTTGTTTTTTAATATTGAACTGGATTATAAGTGATAAACATGGCAGCAAAATTATCTGTGTGTGTGGGTGTTTTAAGAAAATTAAAGCCATAATCAAGCATTTGGTTTTGAATCCAAAGCACTTGAGAACAGCATGCAGAAGCACCTATGTATTCTGCTTCAGCTGTTGACACTGAAACATATTTCTATTTCTTGCATTGCAAAGAGACCAATCTAGATCCAAGAAACTAATAACCTCCAGTAGTGGATTTTCTGTTGTTATTGCATCCACCATAATCACTGTCTGTGTATGCATATAAAGAGAAGTCGCCATCTTTGGGATACCACAAACCAAGTGCTTGTTTTCCATTTAAGTATCTAAAGATTCTCTTTACAATATTTATGTGTGATGCTTTTGGATCTGCTTGGTTGATGAAAAATCCTTCAGCAAATTCTTGAGCTTAAAGACCAAGGAAAAAGGTAAGTTCACCCATTGAGCTTATTTTGAACTTTGATTGCATAAGCGTTTCAAACTCTCTACAAAGTTGGATGTTTGTGGAGCCAAAAATGATATCATCCACATAGACTTGAACCGCTAACAAGTCTTGTTCTTTCCTCTTTAAATACAATATCTGGTCTATTTTCCCTCGGGTATACCCATTCTGTAGTAGAAACTTATATAAAGTTTCATACCACTTCCTAGGTGCTTGATGAAGACCATATAGAGCTTTGTCTAACCTGTAGACTCTGTAAGGGAATTCTGGATCTTCAAACCCTGGTGGTTGAGCAACATAATACCTCTTCATCTATTTTTCCATATAGGAATGCACATTTTACATCCATTTGAAAGACAGTGAAGTGTTTGGATGAGGCATATGCAAGGAATACTCTGATGGCTTCTAGTCTAGCTACTAAAGCAAAGACATCATTATAATCAATGCTTGCCTCTTTAGTATATCCTTGGGCAAGCTGTGCTTTGTTTCTAACGACAATTCCTCTGTCATCTGCTTTGAATCTGAATAGCCATCTTGTACCTATGGCATATTGACCTACAGGAAGTTCAACCAGCTTCTATACATCTTGCTTTCTAAATTGTTGTAGTTCCTCCTGAATTGCTTCTATCCAGCTGTTGTCTTTAAGTGCTTTTGTGATGTTTTTGGGTATAGTTAGGGATAAGAAACAGGAATATAGGCAAATGTTTGATGTGTCTGATTGACTTCTTGTCAGACTGGTATTTAGGTCACCTATGATGTTTTCTAAGGGATGATCTATGTGTATTCTGGTTGTTTCAATTTGATTAACAGGGATTGTTGAATCAAGATTTATGATTGTTTGTTCTAGTGTTGAAGGATGGGCAAGGGTATTTGAGGTTGTGGTATTATCTGTGTGTGTGGGTTCATTGAATGTTTATGGTGAATCATGAAAGAAATATAAAATTTCATCTTCATGATATGTGTCTAGTAATGAATGATAATCATCATTTTCTTCAACTGTATTTGGTTGGGGTGACTATGGTTGGTTTGGTGGTTGCGTTGTTACAGGTTTTGATGAAGATGGTGTGGTTGTGGTTGTTCCATTGGATGTTTTTGTTTGTTTTGGAGGAGGTGTAACAGTGATACTTGAAAGGGATATGGTTGTTCTCCTTGGAGGATCAGCAGTTAATGGAACGTCAATGGTTGTTGGAGGAGGTACCATAGGATACTCAATGTCTTCTTTTGTACCTGAAACATCAAAATAAGATGTGTCAAATGATTTTGTTAGTGTGTCAATATCAAACAACCAGTCTGATCCAATGACTTTCTTTGTGAAAGAATGTTCATTAAAAACAACATCTGTTGTTTCTTCCACAATATTATGTCTTAGATTATATACTCTGTAAGCTTTTGAGCTTATAGAGTATCCAACAAAGAATCCTTCATCTGCCTTTGGAGCAAATTTTGAAAATTTTTCTCTAGTGTTTAATATTGAATTAGAACATCCAAATGCTTTAAGAAATCAAATGAATGGTCTTCTTTTAAACATTAATTCATATGGAGTTTTGTAATGTTCTTTAATTATTAATATTCTATTTTGAATGTAACAAGCTGTATTGATTGCTTTTGCCTAAAAGGATATGGGCAATAGAGCGTCAGCTAGCATGGATCTGGCTTCTTTTATCAATGTTTTGTTCCTCCTTTCAGCTACTCCATTCTGTTGAGGAGTTCTTGTTATACTGAATTAATAATTGATTCCTTTCTCTACATAAAAACAACTAGTAGATTCATTTTTTAATTCAGTTCCATTATCTCTTCATAAAGATTTAACTTTAAGATCAAATTGATTCTCAATCTTAGTGATAAATGTTTTGAGGATGTCAGGAGTTTCTGATTTGTGTTGGAGAAAGAAAACCCAGGTAAATCTGGATTAATCATCTACTATAACAAGACAGTATTGCTTCTTTCCTATGCTTAGGATGTTTGTTAGGACAAAAAGGTCCATGTGAAGCAATTTGAGTGGTGTGTTATTAGATTTACCAATTTAGACTTATGAAACGCTCTATGTTGTTTGCCTTTCAGACATGCAGTGTAGTGGTCTGTACAAAATATTTCCTTTTATGGTAAACCTATTACTAAGTCACCTTTTACAAGTTGATTCATTCTATTATAATTAGAGTCCTAAATGGCTGTGCCATAATTGGGAAACATCTTCTGATGATTTTGATAGTAAACATGTTTCAGGAGTTGATGTTGAAACAGTGTTCATATCAACAATGTATGTGTTGTTATGATGTGGAGGTTTAAAAAAGATATAATCTTTAGGTATTTGAAAACTTGTCTTGAGGATGTAGCAGTTGTTGGAGTCAAATAACGTGGCATATCCCTTATCACAGATTTAGGATACACTTAAAAGATTGAAGTGAAGGGTGGAGTAGTAGTTAACATTCTCAAAGCTGATCAACCCATTTGATATTGTTCCTTCAACAATTATATTTCCACCTTTCTTATCACCTCCAAATGCTACGTTTCCTCCATGTTTGCTCTTTAAATCCCGAAGAAAGGAACAATTTCTTGTGATGTGTTGGGGGCATCCACTGTCAATATACCAGATGTTGTCAGGCCTTCTTTGATGTCCCTGGAAAAGCAAAGAAATCAGTTAGATGGTGCAACCCAAGCCAAGATGGTCTTGGGTTTTTCAACTTTTCCCATAATGCAAATTTATTCTAAAATAGTATTGTCTAAGGGTTTAGGTATTCTAGGTACACTAGACTTCCTTTTATTGATTTTAGCTCTATCAGGAGAGGTACTTTGAGCACTTCTCCTATGAGTGCTAATGTCTGTTTGTTGTCTGTTTTGAGACTTGCTTCTCCTGTGTGATTGTTTAAAGGTGTCATAGAATGTTTTGTCATCGTTTAAAACAACCTTTTGATGAGTAGTTTGTCTTGGTACTCCTAATTTATTCCTATTAGGAACAACTATTTTTTTCTTAGTTGGCTTATCAACTTGAGGTTGTATGTTTTGCTTTTTGTTAGTCTTGTTAAAGTAACAATTAGCAGTGCTATGATTGTTCCTTTTACAAATTGAACAATAATTATAAAAATTGCAAGATTCAATAATGTGATCGTTCATGTGATAGTACTTGCAATATTTACGATATTTGCATTTGTCAGTGCTGTGAGTGTATTGATCACACCATTCACAGTATGGTAAATTTGCATTGCCATGTTCGTTTAAAACTTTTGATTTCAAATTTGATTTTAGAGGGATATCAAAAGTTACAGTTGATTGTTTTTGCTAAATTTAAGGTTTGCCTTTCCTATTATTTGTTTGTTTAGGAGAGACAGTGGAAGATCCTGGTTTTCATCCACCCGTGCAGATGTCAACTCCTTGAGTCTACTTTGTCTGTTTGGTTGGTACATCAACAACACTTAAAACTTTATGACTTTTAGTAATTGGTTGAATTGACTCATCATCTAATAAGTCAACACCATCTTCATCAGATGTCTGTTCATCAAATTCATTATTCTCTCCTTGATAAAAATCTATTGATTTAATTTGTGGTGATGCTTGACTTTTAACAAATTTTATCAAAGGTTTTTTTGCCGTTAATTATGACTTTGACTATGATGATGATGATGATGATTATGATTTTGAATCATCTGTTCTATCATGTGGGTCAAGTGACTTACCCTATTTGTTAGTCATGGAATCAGGTAAAGGAATATAATTATCATTGTATGGTGGATTAACTTTATTATATCCTAAACCTAAAGGGTCTTTAAAAGCCCTTTGTTTTGCACGAAGTTCTTCAAACTTCTTGTTGCTTACCTGAAACTTCTGAAGTTTCACTTTAGTTTTAGCCTACAATGTCTTTGACTCAGTCAAAGATATAGAGAGTTGCTCTACCTGAGCTACAAGTGTTAATTTTTCAGACATCAACTTGTCTAAATCATTTTGTAATGAAAGAATTTTGATTTCATATTATTGTTGTTATGTTTTGAGACTTTCATTTACAATGTTTGTTTCAATTACTTTCTTTTAAAGTTTATCTCCATGTTCTCTGTATCTATTGACTTCATCTATGCATGCTTGTGTGCAGAGGTTTTCCTTTACCTCTTTCGATATTTCTAAAATTTTATCTTTAATGTCTGCCATGAGGGCATGATCTAAAGATTGAATTTTAGCTTCATACATGCTCCAGTCACACTCACCATCCTTTTAAATAATCATGGTCGATGATTTGAAGTGCTAATTTGGGTTGTATTGTGTGATTTGAGGTGGGGTTGATGCATCAGGGATACTGAGGAGGTGGGATCTATCTGTTTGAATGTAGTTGCTTGATGCTTGTGTTTGATTGTTGTTCCTGTAAACTCTTAGTTGTTGGTATTCTCTTGAAAATGTCCATATAGTTGACAATTGTAGCATCTCACCTTGGTTTTGTCAAACCCAATCTTTGTTTTCGTATCCATGCTCAACCCTCTGTTTTTTCTTTATAGAAACCTTTTTGATCTATAAGCAATCATTACCGTAGACCACTAAACATCCATTTCTTCAACCATGTTGGTGGTAATTCATCCAAGTATTGTTGAATTATCTGTGATGGTGTGAGGTTAGCACCCTAATAAACTTCAAAGCTTATGGAAAATGCTGCATAAGCTGCCTTCTGCTCTTTACTTTACAGAATGATTATGAGAGAATCCATGGGTTTATCAAATTTATGTATGTTTTGAGACTTAGGCTATTGTTGCTTGCTTGAGCTTAAAGCATGATGATGATGTTGATTGTGTGTGCTTTATGGTGTTGTTTCATGAGAAGCATAACCACCAGTCTTCTTGGACTTCTGTTTGTTGTTGGATGATTTAGGAGCAGAGAAGAATGAAGTTTCGCTGGTATCTAGGAATTCTTCATCTTCTCAAGTGCATGTCAAGAATGCACTATCTATTTGTTGAAGTTCCATGAACTTGTATGATTCCACATGTTTGATTGTGTTGTTGTTTCTGGATCTTTCATCTCGTTCTAGTGCTTCCACCTTAGCCACTAGAGCATCAGGCGATTTGCAAACAAAAAACCTAAAGTAAATAGTAAGCTGAGACGGCATGTTTTTAGGTCTTTCCTTACCGAAAGATAATGCTTCAAGATCCAATGTTGCTTTCATTAGAGACACTGACTGAGTCCCGCTCTCTGGCAGTGTGTGCAATATCTTTTTGTTTATTTCAACAGATTCGTGTTTGAGACAATAAACAATCATCTCATTTACATGTTGAATAAATCTATGAAGTTGTTATGGAATTGATTCTCCCTAAACATGGTGGAAGGTTTCATATTAGGTTCTTAATTTCTCCTTTCTGATTTCTCTTATCTCTTCACTTCCTTCACACATGGTGTGAAGTACCTTCCAGAGTTCATGTGTTGTTCTAAAATTCTCAACCCTTGACAAGATTTCACATGGCAAAGTCATTGCCAAAATGTTGAATGCTTTCATGTCCGTTTTTACTTTCTTGAGTTCATCTCCAGCTACGCTGTTCAAGCTTACTGGTTTTTGTGTGTTGTAATCTGGACCAAGATTCAGTAGAATGTATGGTTCCTTGGTTATGGATGTCCATAAGTCCGGGTCATGGAAGATAATCTGGTTTCGAAACATGATCTTCCATTGTTTGAAATCTGATTTGTTTTTTAGTCTTAGTAGTTTTAGACCACTATTTGTTCTTGAAGGTTCATCAGACATGTTTGTTAAATTTCTAACATAACAGTTTAAGTTAAATTTGTTTGAATATTTAGCCTGATACTAAATTTGTTTTATTCAATAGTCACTAGGATTTGTGTGTGAATTATGTCACTTTTTAATTAGAATTACCAAATAAGAGGAATTAATTAATTGAATATTAATTAACGTCCTATGTGCAGTCACTTTCTCGGTGATAAAAATCGAATATTCTGTTTAAGGTTGTCAAATCAGCAATCAACTTTTCAATGAAAAAGTCAAAAGCCTAACAACAAATGTTCTGTTTTAAAAAGTTAACTTTTTGGATCAAAAAGTAACTTTTTCAAAAATTTAAAAGAAGATTATGTTACTTCTTTGATTGATTATTTTTAATGAACCAACAAGATCACCGTAAATAATGTTGGTTTATGGATGAACAAAACCTAGGGTTTATTTAGGGTTTGTTGGTGGCGGTAAAATCAAAACAAAACAACACTCGTTTTTGTTGTTTACATAAGTATAATTGCCTGATTTGAGTGCTTAACAACTTAAATAAAATACAATGAACGGATTCAAAGTATTCAAATGAGTATTTTGTTTGATGAAAATTGATAGAACAGTTCCCGTGTACTGTTTTATCGAATAAATTTGTAAAAACTGATGAGATTTCACTGATTTGTGATGTTTCTGTTTCAAAAATAGTGTATGAATGATGTGACAGCTTTTCTACTATCAATAACACAAAAATCTTCTTTAAAATGAATGAAAACAAAAGATTAACTCATGTTTTGATCATTTGTTAAATGTATGATGTAAAAGAAGAAGATGTAATGATTTAAAGCTTAAAATGTGTGTTATGAAGCTAATGAACCACGGATATCATTTTTGTTGAATGAGAGGATTGAAAAATAGTGTTTGATTTGAGACAAGGCTCTGATACCACCTGATGAAATCAAGCCATTGATCAATGACAAATATCAACATATAAGAATGATGATAACGTTGTTGATAATGATGATGATTTATCTAAGGATCTTCGCTAATCTCTTAACGGATACAACAGTTTGTTGTATCAAATTCAACAAACACTAATCATGGTGCGGAAACCCATGATCAATGCTATGATATTAGTATATGATTACATGTGTGTGATTTGCTAGTGATTGAATGCTTGACTTATAATAACTGCTTATTTGTATTGAATGTTCAAAATCTTATAAAGGATTAGGGTAGAATGCTATTTATAGCCTATAAAAAAAGCTATTTACAATTACTAAACTACCCTTATGTAAACGAAAATTACATAAAATTCTAAGTCTAAGTCATCTACTGTGGATAATAAAATGTCTGCTATGGATGCTAATTCGTCCGCTAGGAAGTTGAATAAGCTATCCGTTGTGTCTTGGATTCTGTCCGCTGTGATCACTTGTGTCTTTGCCATGTTAGTTGTCCGCTGTGAATGTTCATCCCTTGTGAATTGAACATCCGCTATGGACAATTCATCAGCTGTGGACATTGTTCATCCGCTATATGGATTATTCATCCCGCTATAGACACTTGGACTATACTCTTCATCCGCTGCATAGACTTGGTCATCCGCTGTGGGCTGCCTTCATCCGCTACAGACACTTGTCAAAAAATTTTCTTTTATCTACAAACCTGAAAAAGAAATTCAAACTACATTAGTGTATGTTATGAATGTTAATGATACAAATGTGTTAGTTAATTATTGTTTGAATGTTAGAACAAATTATGTTTGTTTATGGCAAGCATTATCCTTTTTATACATTATTCCTGTAATGCACTTGTTGAGTCAAACATTCACATTGATGTGGACTCTCTCATACAAAGCCTGTTTGAGGAGGGAATACCAAGGGCAATGTCAACCCTACTATATGGAGCTGCAAATGAAATTCTAGGGTGGAGGTATGATGCTGATAGAAGAGCTCTAGTACTGCATAGATTTCAAGGACAATAAGAGGTCTTAAATTTTCAGGCCTTGAACTTCTATGGCGGTCTTTCTCTAGTCAATATGCCACTATCCAACCCAACTCAAAATATGCAAGCTGACATATTGGCTGAAAGAATTGAAGACAGGATTGTTGAAGAATTCAGCCAAAGAAGAAGACAACTGGAAATAGGTAATGTTATTGGTCAACTAGATGTTGAGGTGGAACCCATGATTAGCTTCGAAGGGGAAACCTTGACTAAAGGCCTAGTGACAGAACCTGTGAGCATTGTCACAGAAACAACTACTTCAACATCCTTTACCCTTAGTGATGCACCAATTGGTGAAGGTGCTTCACAATCTCTCTCTGGCCAGAGCTTGACTGCTGAACCAAGCAATAAAGGGAAAATCTCTCTCCACCCTGAGTCACCAAGGCCTGTGAGTGAAAAGGGAAGAGGAAAATGACCTCTGAGGAGATTGAGGAGGAGGAAAAAGAGAGGAAGAGGAATCTAAGGGTAGAGAGTTCATCTGGTTCCTCTGGCTTCATGGAAGTTGCAATCAGGACAGCCCCCAAGCTAAATTGAACTATTTGGGAACCAAGAATTACAACATTGATGAACTCATCTCTCATCCCTTAGAAGATTTAAATGAACTGGAAGACTTAGAGCTGATAAAGGAGAAGAAGGAGGCAGAGGATACAGAATTGCTGCTTAAAGTTAAAGAAGAAAGTAGGCAGAAAAGGTTGTACAAACATGCTCCTACTCTCTCCCCAGTTTATGAAAGCCTTGAGAGAGAGGTTATGGCAACTAAACAACCTCAGGTAAACAAGGAATCTGACAGACAAAACATGATCAACTACCTGAGTGCCACAAGCCTCTATCGGACATCTACACTTCTTCCCCTCTCATATGAATACATTGAATTTGAGTATCTTAAGCAGTTGGAATAATAGTTCATAAATGAACAAAAGGCTGCTAAGAGAAAGATGAGGGAAGAAACTGCAAAGTCAATAGCCATTATCCAAAAGAGTTAAAAGAAGTTTACTGACAGACAAAGGATGATGAGCTTCTTGAAGCTGTATGGATTCTCCGGAAGGAGGCTTGGTCCAATATCTATATCCACTATGGATGAGCATATTAGATTGATCAAGAAGAAGATTTAAAAGGGAGAGCTTGTGTCTAGCATTCTTAACTAAGCCAAGCTCCTCCTGAGTTAGAGATTAAGGTTGAACCAACACAGACAACACAACCTAGACCTTCAGCTACACCTCAGCCAACCTTATCTTTTAGTCCACAATAGGGTTCTACTCCTTCTCCTTCTAAACTTTTGAGGGAAGAGGACCCAACTGAGAGAGGCACAACAGAACAATCTGGTACTCAAGACAAGTCCTCTTAGTTAAACACTCCAAAGAGGAAGAAAATGATGGCCATGAAGAGAGTATCTATAAAGATAAAGGCATTCACTTCCAAGTTCAGGATGAGTTAGAGCATCCTGAGGAAGTGCAACAAGAGGCTTCTCAACCAACTCCTACTCAAGCATAGCTTCTCGTAGCTGGAAGATCCATCTTGTCTTGGACCTTTGCTACTAATCCAGACAGATGGTATGTCATCAGAGATCAAGAGGTCAAGATGTCTACTTCTGGCAGGACATGCTTTATCTACCTCTTCATGATCTCCATGACATGAGAAGGTACTATGAGAGTCTGAAGGATCCTAACCAAATGATGAAGAAAGGAATGTCTTTTGATCCTAATAAGGACTATCAACTGAGGAACAATCTTCTCTATTTTGGTAGCATCAGCCTAGGGTGAGTTTGTAAGGTTTTATAGAAAGGCTGGTGCAACCAAAGCAACCAAAGTCTTCCTACATGCATGCACTCAGTACCAAGTAGAAGTTTGTAAGGGTATTAGTAAGGCTGATGCAACCCAAACACTTAAAGTCTTTCCTGTATGCATGCACATGTACACTCAAGTGAAATGCTTCGGAGGATTCAAATTGACTTGGAAATTATTCGAAGTGCGAAATCTTCTGAAGCCAAAACAAATATCTTCCGAAGCCAAAAGATGAAGTCTTCCAAAGCTTCAAGGACAAAGTCTTCCAAAGCCAACCATTAAAGACAGATATCTTCCGAAAACTTTTATATTACATGCTTTATCTGATGTACTTTTTATCTAAAGCTGAACCACTTTCCGTTGCCACTCTAATAAGTTACCAACCTTTTCATGAGTTGGTGAAAAGGTCCATGCTTTTGGTAAACTGTACATTGAGGTATTGAGTCTGTAACTTTCCACTTTATGTACTTTATCCTTTTTGTAATATATTAGGATGTGAGCTATGGCATGTCATAGTCACTAGTCAAAAGGCAATCTGCCTTTTGACTCTACATGGATTTTGCTGTCTAGTTCATGTATCCAGCTGGCCTTCAAAGTATGGCTGGCTGTAGGCTTTAGTATAAGTATTTTCTG
>BJCO01000965.1:0-15881 GCA_018326465.1 Flaveria floridana | reverse complement strand
AAACATATATATATATATATATATATATATATATATATATATATATATATATATATAATTATCTACACACATACATATTTATATGTATACCTGCATATACAAAATCACAACCATACATTCATATATATACATACATATATACAATCGCATATATATATACACATAAACTTACATGCTAGGACACAATCAACTCATGCATGAAATAGATGTGGGTTTATGTACATATCTTACACTCAAAGGAACAATGATCAACAAGAACAACATATTCCAATATATATATATATATATATATAGCAGCCCACTGCACAACTAAACTATTATTCCTATACATCCATAACAAGAACACATACATAAACACATATACATCACACAGAAACACACACACATATTCAAAGTATACACACACAACCATCTTTACATGTACACTTATGGTGAACACACCCACAATCCCGATCACACAACATAACGCCCGCACAACCACTGAACGCATGCACACACACACACATACTTAAGGCGAGTTATACGTGTGAGATCGAACCCCAAACCGCGACCAATGCTCACGGTCGATGACCGAGCCGTAGTCAAAACCGTACGAGTGAAACGGGAGGAGGAAACATACCGTACGTCTGTATTTCGCGGTTACAGGTTCCCGTGAAGGGCTGTCGGGTCTCGCAAAGGGCTGCCGGGTCTCGTGAAGGGCTGCTGGGTTTTGCACATGGTTAGGAGGTCGACATGAAACAAGCTGCCGGATCTGTTGCACGGAGTGAGGGCTGCCGAGGGGCCGCCGTCGCTAGGGTTGAGAGAGTTCACGGTTGTAGTTCTTTTTTAGGGAGTTCACAATTTGGGTGGGGGGTGCAGAAGATATGAAATCATGGGATTGGGGGCGGTTAAGGGGGATGATTGTTGGGTGGTGATAAGTCTAATTGTTTTACAATATTTATTTATTTATTATTATTTATTTATTTATTATTATTGTTATTATTATATTATACTAATGTTTAATTGAGGTCAACTTAATTATAATTATATACTAATAATAATTAAGATTTTGATTTAATAATAATGTCGAATAACGTTGACAGACAGTAATGATAATGGAACAGTCGAAACGGTGTTAACCTAAAATATACGGGTTGTCACAACATGTTCCGGTTATCATTATATCACCTACATAAACTAACAAAGCAAGAAAAAACGACCCTTGAGATTTAACAAACAAAGAATGGTCATAAATACTTTGAACAAAACCATTTTTAACAAGAACACTGGTTAATTTTTCATTCCATTTTCTAGGATACTGTTTTAAACCATACAAAGACTTGATTAATTTACACACTTTGGTTTCATCTTTTGAATAATAACCATCTTGTAAAGTCATATAAACATCTTCAGTAATATTGCCATACGAAAAAGCATTATTAATATCTAACTGAAATAGACCCCAACCTTTTTCAATAGCTAAACTAATAATGCACTTAATTGTGATCATTTTAACAATAGAAGAAAAGGTTTCATCAATGTCCAAACCTTCTCTCTGTCTATAACCTTTTACCACCAACCTAGCTTTATACCTTTCCACATCACCATTCTCCTTATATTTAATTTTGTATAGCCATTTACAATCAATAGGTTTTCTACGTGGTGGCAACTCTACTAATTTTCAAGTATTATTTCTATGTAAGGCTTTCATTTTGGCATTCATTGCTTTAACCCAATTAATATCGGATGATGCTTCACTAAATGTCCTTGATTCTACACTCTTATTTAATACTGACGCGAAACATAAATTTCTTTTGATAACCGGGAATAATTTACTACTTTCTCTAAGCCATATTTGACTTTACCATCAATAACATAGCCTGCCACCTTCTTAGGAAAGGAACCAATCCTAGATGATCTTCGAGTTTCATTAATAGGCACATTTCCCTTAGGAGGAACAACCTCTTCATCAGAAGAAATAGTGTTGCCTGCCACGCCAATAGTTTTAGTAGCAAATTTACTTGGCTGCTAACCGTCACTGCCAACTTCTTGAGACACCCCCTCCTCATCATTGGGAATATTATCACTTACAGAAACATAGGGCGAATCAGACTCAAAACAATCAAAAATATTTAACTGATTTAATTCTTTTGCAAAGGAGACATTATCAAAATTATATGTTTTACTCTCTTTAAATGGATAAACATCCTTATAAAACTTCACATCCCGAGAAAAAATAATTTGACGTTTATCAAGAGACCAAACTTTATAATCCTTTTTAACGTCTAAGTACCCGATTAAAACACATTTTTCGGAGTGACTATCAAACTTATTTAACACATTTAAAATAGTACTGAAACATAAACACCCAAAGTTTCATAAGTGTTCAAGAGAGGGTTTGAAACCGAACATCAGTTCATATGGACTTTTTCCTAACATCACAAAAGAGGGCATCCAGTTATGCAAGTATGTAGCAGTTAGAATGCATTCAGATAAAAAACTAAGAGGCACCCCCCTTGAAACATAACATATCTAGCATCATTTAAAAGATGTTTGTGTTTTCGCTCGGCTAATCCATTTTGTTGTGGTGTTTGAACGCACGATGTTTGACGAATTATACCTTTTGAGTCAAAAAAATTACTCATCTTATTGTTAAGAAATTTGGTTCCATTCACTACGAAACAATTTAATCGATTTATCAAATTGATTATTAATCAATTCATAAAAATTAACAATATTTTGAAAAAACTTTATCTTTATTTTTAAAAGAAAATGCCACACATCTCTAGAATAGTCGTCTATTACAGTCAAAAAATATTTAAATCCTTCTTTGCTGCTAACTCTATATGGCCCCCATACATCAAGGTGAACTAGCTCTCCAACTTCTTTAGACACATGATCACTTAATGGAAATGGTACACGAGAGTGTTTAGCCCTATGACATACCTCATAAGGTTGTGAACTTTTTAGATAATTAATCTTAAGGTTTTCTTTTAACACACATAATACATTGTCGGAGGGGTGTCCTAAACATGTATGCCATAAATTAGTAATGTTAACACTGTTGTAACAAACCTTTAAAGGGTTTCCACTTAAAAAAAAAATAAAGTCCATCACTTTGGATACCAGTCGCCAGTGCATTCTTTGAATTCAAATCTTGAACAAAACAATTATTGCAGGATTGGTGTTTGTCTCTCAACATAATATTTTCGTCACAAACTCACTAAGTCTCACTCGTTTGATGATGTAGAATCTCTAGCTAAGTTGAGGATAATATACTGAGTTAATGAACTTAACAATTTGTTTTTTAAGATACTTGTATATATTAGTTCTCAACTCAGTATTACAAGACTCTTACAAAGCATGCTAAATGAGTTACAGACAGAAGCTATATATACTACTATCTATAGCGGGTTATACTTAGAAAACTAGCTGGAACTTACATCTAAACAAATACTATATTGCTAGAGGTAAGGTATCTAAGATAAAATACTATCCTAGATTAGGTAGCATGACATTTCCATGACTTACCTTTTGTTACCAACTAAATTTGGTAAGTGTACTAACTGAAAAAAGTGAACAGTGGAATATAGTATGGTCAACTACATGGGCGTGGAAAAACGCCATGCAGCATATTAGAGTTGACAGCATGTGTCAGTCAGACCATACTTATGTCCACTGGTTCATAGTTAGTTCTTCCAAAGGTTAAATGGCTTCGGAAGAATAAGTTCTTTTAAAACTATTTATACTTCAGAAAAGATAACTTCTTCTGAGACTTGTGCTTGTCTTAATGACTTTTCTTCTTCGGAAGACTTTGTCTTGAATCTTCTAAGTGTTTACTTCTAAAGGAGAACTAGTTAGTCTCGAAAGACTGGGTTCTTCCTTCGGAAGTTCTTCATCCTTATCCTTCGGAAGTTCTTCATCCTTATGCTTCGGAAGATCTTCAACATAGCTCCGGAAGTGCATCTTTGTCTTTAGAAGTCTTTGTTTAGTTGCACACAAAATCTTCTAAGTGTAGTTTTGGTTGCACCATTCTCATTTGATCCAACAAACTCCCCATATTCTGATACTACAAAAACTTCACTTCTTTCTCTTTCTTAAAACTTTCAGCACCAAGGAAAGGAGGTATTTGTCAATATCCTTGTTCTTTCCTGAAATGGTGCTAAGAAGTTTGTACAAGTCATTCGTAGAGAGGAGAACCAATCTATTGCTATGAATGACATGTACCCTTTGTTGTGGCCCTCTGAAGAAAGTTAGTTGATGGGAATTATAGTCAAATTCCCATCTAACTGTGGAATCTGAAGTAGGGCCTTGAATCATTTGAAGAAATGAATTTCCTTTAGCAGTGGCACCTTCTCCTTCTTCTTTTCTTAACTTCAACTCCTCTTCAGTTCTTTCTTTCTTGGTCAGCTCAGCAAGATGAAGGATGCTTAAGTGATAGCAACTACTTAAGAATGGAGGGATTGGAGAATGGTTTCTCTGCTAACTCAGTAATATCAAATCTGCTTGAGTTTAGTAGAGATAGGGTGTCAAGTCTGTTGACCTCACCATTCTCCCTTTCCATAATAAAGCTGTGAGAGGGTTTATCAAACCTCTACTAGATGATTTTCCTCCTAGGAGTGAGGGGCATGGTTGGTAGTTTATCCCTTTTCCTGGTGTCTAGTAGAGTCATATAGTATTCTTCTCAGTTTCTTCTCAGTTTCTTCTTAGTTTCTTCTCTTCTTTCTTGAGGGAGTCTAAGTTTGTAGCAAAGAGTTGAAGAGCTTGGTCCAGTGTTCCCCTAGGTAGATCAAGGAATGCATCACTTATAAGGGAACATGAAGAGCCATCAATGTATCTCAGTCTTATGGACTCTTCCTTACAAAAAATGTCGCTCAATGTTGTGCAGTTAATGAGCTTCCTCTTAATCTCATTAAATTCCTCTAAGGTCAGAGGCTCAGATAATTCAGCAGATTGCTTGGGTAATGGTTGGGTTTTGGGTTATGTTTTTGGTTTTGAGATGAGTAGTGGTGGTGGTTGTTGAGAGGAAGTGGCTGAGGGTGGAGGTAAGGCTGATGGTGTAGGTTCAAGGGTGTAAGGTTTGGTAGTGGGTTCAGCTTTTATAGGGAAGGGAAAAGGTGTAGGGTCAGGTTTTATTCGTTGTGGTTTTGGGCTAGGTTTAGGTACCATCCTCTGTATACTTTGAGTTTGATATACCTCTTTCCTTCTTCCTAAGCGAATGTCAGGTTTGATATCATTGATATGTCGCTATAGTGTTTTCGCATACATGGGACGTACTTGCCTGCCGGTGAAGCCGTGGGCCATGAGATAAGCCTTCATCCAGGCTTTGTCCCCCACCTTCTTGGCAGCTACAAGTTGGGCCTCCTTCTCCTTCTTCTTCTTCTTTTTTAACTTTTCTCTACCAGCCTTCTTCCCCTCCCTATTGATCTGATCTTGTTCTTTGTTGTAAAGGAACAAGATCGTCTTATTTACATGAGGAGTCAGCTCCTCCTGAGAATATTCCCTAGAGCAAAGGAAGGCTATCCTCTTTGACCTCTTCCTTTGCTCAACCTCTTCCTTTGCTCAACCTCTTCCTTCTTTCTTATCTTCTCCTCCTCTTCGGCCAACCTTGTTGCTTTCTCTTTCTCCTTTTGCAACAAGGTTGCCTTTTCCAACTTCATAAGCTTATCAAGTGGGAGTAGGAGTATTTCTTCATTGTCTACTCCCAGATTGATGAGCCTATCTATCACTTCCAGTCTTCGTCTATTGTTGATAGACTCTTGAGCTGTTGCCTCCTTGCTACTTGCAGCCAGCAGTTTCCCAGTGTCGAGTCTACCTTTCTTTTTTAGTTTCTCCAACCTTTCCTCTTTAAGAATCTCTCCAGCAGTTATCTTCCTTTTTCCTTAGGGATCTGAGGCAGACTCGACATTTGGAGATTCTGGCATGGATGATTCAGGTTGGGGAAAGTGGGTTTGAACTTATGGTGTTGGAGAGAGAGGGATTTTGAGGAAGTCCTTACTGTTTACCTCACAGGCTAGATCAAGGATAGCCTATGTAATAAGCAGATCATCAGATAAAGATGATAGTTCCATGATCCCTTCCACATCTTGAATTTCTATTTCGGAAGAGATTGGAATATTACCACCTGTCCCAACTGATTCGGTTGTTGGCTCATGAGTCCTTATTTCCCCTTCGAAGTAAATATCAGGTTCAATAGGGACCTTAGTTGACCAACTTCTTTCTCAGTGGTAGGTGGTGCATTCAACCTTTGAAACACTTCAGCTCCAAAGTAGGCTATGGCAACATCAGGTGAGGGCTGTTTAAGTGAGCAGCTCATGAGATACTTTGTTAAGAATATGTGAAGATCAATAAGCGTCCTATGGTCCACTTGAATGGATATCGGAGGTGGGTGAGGGAAGATGGTTGTAGAGTATTGTTGTGTGGGATAGATTGAAAATGGAGTTGAAATGGCCAGGGTAGGTTCCTTATGACTTTGTCTCAGTACACTCTCCCCAGTTTTGGTAGCACCATATTGAGAAGTAGATGAGCTAGACGAAGAACTTAAAGAGACTTGAATAGGTACATGCCTAACAGACTTCTCAATCTACGTCTCAGCTAGTTTTACCTTGAGATTTTCAATCTTAAGTTGCTAAGTGGCATACCTATTCTCTAAAGTTCTAACCTTGAATTCAAGGTTTGAAACTTTAGAAAGTAGGTACTGAATGGTGAGTTGCAGTCTTCCCTCATCTTCTTTTAAAGAATCATGGAGAGATGAGATAACATACCTAGTATGTTCAACCTCATCACCGGATATAGTTTCTTGGCACCCTGGTTTCCCTTGCATGCTGATATCTCTTTCAGAGATATCAATAGGCAAGTTTGTCGTAGACTCACTCTCAGTTATGTTACCATTGTCCTTAGAGGTCAATAAGACACTCTGATTAGTGGCAACTGAGCCTACATGAGTCCACTCCACACTTGTGGGACTCACCTCAGTTTGGCTTAACTGATGTGGGCTAGAAACCATAGGTTCCCTAGGACTCAGTTGATCTGGAGAGTGGTATGGTAGATCAACATCATGGCCCTGATGGAACATGATATCCTCATCTGATTCGGTTAATAGGTCAGTGAAGGATATGGAAGTTTTACCTAATGACTGGGACCTTGTTCAACATCTAGTGGCATTGAGCCAATGATATGGGTGTCCCTCTTTGGCTGCTCAGGGGAGTGTTGGGACTTACCCTGAGGGCATGAAGCTTAGGCTATAGGCTTATCAGGTTGATACTGAGGAGACTCAACACTAATATTAAGGTTAATTGTGGAGGATGGTTGGACATCTGGATGAGTAGGAGCCCTTTATTCCACTCTAGCCTTCTTAGTTTGAACAGAAGGGACTTGTTCAATCAGAGTAGATTGAATAAGGGTTCATTTGGGGTGTCTTTGGTAGGTGATCTTTATAGGGTGGGTGGAAGTAATTGGCAGTGAAGTGGTGGTGTCTGGTGTGGGTTCATCACCTGGTAGGTCTACAGGGATGTCACCAGGAGCCATTGGCTCAAGCATGCTTGGAAGGAGGTTAGTGAACCTTCTAGTGAAGTTGGTGGATATCTTCTTAAACATCTTGAATACCCGGCCTCATCTGAGGAACAACTAGAACATCTTCATTTTCTATCTTGTCCTAATCCAACTCACAATTGATTATGTGCTGGATATAGCTAGGATACATGTAAAATATGTTCCTAGTAAGATCACCTCTAAAGTTATTCAACACAAATCTAGAGTAGTTGAATCTGAGGCCTTTTACCAACCTGTGGACTAGGCAGCCTAGATCATATGGGATTTGATCCCATCCCCCTGACTTATTGGACAAGCTGTGCAAGATGATGTCCACAAGAACATCCAGTTGTAGGAGAAGTTAAACTTGTAGACGGTTGACTTGCTGACGTCTCCTCCATATCCCATTTGGGTATAGGTGTCTTTCAAATCTAGTTTGGGGAACTCCGTGGGGGCGCCCTCATCATGAAGCTCTAGATGCTCTCTGATAGTTATCTAACTGATGGTAATATCCTATCCACTTATTCTTGAACGGATAACCCTTTGACTGTTGAGCATTTCGTTTTGACCATTTGCCCAAAAATCAGCCATATGGTTTGAGTAGATGGTGGGGTTAACGGTAAGAGAAGTGAAGTATGTCGATTGGTTTAGGAATTCGATGATTGGGGAAAAATTGGCATCCCTGAAAGAGTCAAGGATGGCGACTTGATTATGCTGGGGATTCAATGCCATTGTTTTGGTAAAGATTCGGTTTGAAGGAGTTTAAGGGTAATAATTTGAGACTGTGTGAGGAACACAATGGAAATTTTAGGGCTTTTACAGTGGTAAAGAAAGTAAAGAAAGAAAGTCAAAAATATTTAAACGGTGGTTAAAAATCCAAACCGATAAGGTGAAAGGACGCTTTGGGTTTTTCGATTAGACAGAGGCGGTAAGAAAGACCTTTTAAAATATTTCGACAATCATCAACAAAATCTTACTTTTTACAGAGTGGGGCCCAAAGATTTCTGTTACACAATAAAGTTTTTGTAAAGCCCCATTCCCGGTACGCTTACAGTTAGACATTCATCGCACATATTATTTAAAACATAAAAGATTCATTAGGATACTAAAAACATTGCAGCGGAATAATTTAACAAAAACCATCTAATGCATTAATATTTACTTTTGCCAAGTAATACATTATTGTTAAAGTTACAAAATAATATTAGTTGCATTACAAGACAAAAATAACATATATGCATAAGATAGATGCCAGACTCTTATTTGTCAACTAGCTTCACCCTTGTGCCATCCTCAGCAACGAATTACCTGCCAACTGAAAATGCATAAAAGTCAGCGTTGCTGAGTGAGTTCTAATTTTTATAGATAAAATACTTTCCTTTTTCTTAAAACATTTTCTTTGCTTTCGTACATTATCATTCATCGTACATACATCAAGGTAATATCTTATTATCTTCCATTATCACACATATTCGTTCGTTTTGCACTTTTTCATTATTTTTCACTTCTATCTAGATCCTGTCATAAGCTATACCCCATCGTTAGGCACAAAGCCACCTCATCCTTGGGGTTAAGTGAAAAGGATCCCGTTTCGTACGTATAGAGCAGTCACCAAGACTGACTCCTCCTATGTGTAAACCCTCATGGGTTAGCCAAGATCACACGCTATATAACACACAGTTGAGCTAGCAACTCTCAATGAGTTGTGAACCTCCTTTCGTTTTGCTTGCAAGACTTTTATTCATTCATTCTTTATGTTTCATTTTCATTATCATTAATCTTTCACTGTCATTATGACAATACTTTACGTATACGAGCATAAACACACCACAAAAGTCACATAATAATAATATATATAAAATGGAACATAAAAACAAACCATAAACATGCATAAAATAAACAAATATAACCATCACATCAATTCATGATCAAACCTTAAAGTTTCTATTTTTCCCAAAGTTTTAGAAAATTTTTGAAGTGTTCTAGGGCATGAGCACCATGCAGGCGCATGAGTACTGCTTGGGTGCATTAGCACTATTGGGCATATGAGCTAACACTTAGGCATCTGGGCACTAATTTCTAGGCGCATGGGGTACTGGTCAGGCACATGACTAACACTTAGGCGTATGAGCAATATGTTTGGGCGCATGGGTAACTGTTTGCACGCATGGGTTAATACTTAGTATTTTAAGACAAATTCCTAGGCGCATGAGGACTAATGGGGTGCATGACCACACTTATATTTTTCTAAGGCAAACTTTCGGGCGCATGGGCCCTGTTTAGGCGCATGACTAGCTGTTATATATATTTCTAAATTATATTCAATCCCAATCTACTTTCTAACATGCTTACAACATAAATTTATCATTCTAAGCATCAAAACGAACTTACAACCATAAAACATAAGAGTTTACACACATACATATACGGGTACATATATAACATTTTTAAAAACATTTTCACATGCATTTTCAGCCCTAAAACTTTTAAACACAAGAAAAGCGAGGTCTAGAACTCACCTTTTGCAGCCTTTGAAACTACTTCTTCAAATTCGAGAACTCTTGATGTTCTACACCTATTCACACCAAGAGCACATATGCACCCGAACACTTAAGGCTCGGCCCAAAGCTATGAATTCGGTTGAAACCTTACAAAACATAAAAAAAATCACCTTTCAGTCGATCTTCTTCTTCTCTCTAGAAAACCAATGAAACTCTGCTCTCTCTCTTTAAAAATTGACTGCAGTTGGTGAAAAAAGTTGTGGGCGGCCATGCCACCTTTTTAAACGTAATAATAGTAAAGCTTTGTCCTTCTTACACTTTGGCCCCCTCTACTTATGTAAATTTACATTTCTTCTTTATTTTTCTTTTCTTTCTTTTATAAAATTTTCGGGTGTTACAAATCCACGCCCCTCATATAGGTTTCATCCCCGAAATCTGTCACTCCTCAAACAGTTGTGGGTAATGTTATCTCATTTCTTTTTCAGTCTCCCATGTAGACTCGGAACCCTTTTGGTGTTTCCATTGCACACGCACAAGTGGAACCACCTTATTCCTCAATCTCTTCTCCTTCCGATCAATGATTGCCACTGGTTGCTCCACATAATTGAGTCGTTCATCCACCTCGATATCCTCTAGTGGTACAATCATGTCTTCATCAGCTAAGCACTTTCTCAGATGAGATACATGGAATGTCGGATGAATTCCATTTAACCCCTCAAGCAGTTCTAATAGATAGGCCACTTCTCCTACTTGTGCGATGATTCAAAAAGGCCCTATGTACCTTGGGCTCAGCTTACCCCGTTTCCTGAACCAAATGATCCCCTTCCAAGGTGAGACCTTCAACATAACTCTATCACTCACGTTGAACCGTGTAGGCCTTTTGTTGGCATACGACTTCTGTCTATCCTTTTCCACCTTCATAAAGGCTTTGACCTTTTCTAACATTTCAGTCATAGCCTCGATCACCTCCACTCTTCCCAACTCCTTCTACCCGATGTCACCCCGACATACGGGCGTCCTACACCTTCTACTGTATAGCATCTCATATGGTGGCGTACCAATGCTCGCATGATAACTGTTGTATGAGAATTCCGTTAATGGCAAGTAATCATCCCAACTTCCTCCAAAGTCGATCAGGCATGCTTGGAGCATATCTTCGAGCGTCTGAATCGCCCTTTCAAACTGACCATCTGTTTGAGGATGGTAAGTCGTGCTAATATGTAGCCTCGTCCCTATCGCATCATGTAATCTTTTCCAAAACTTGGATATGAACCCGGTGTCACGGTCCGACACGATAGACACAGACACACCATGACAAACTACAATCTCCTTGATGAACAGACGCGCCAGCCTCTCAGATGATTATGTCTTGGTAGCGCGGGGATGAATGGAGTATCAAGTCTTATGAGCCTCATCAATAATCCGCCCCCGTAGGTCTCCGTAACGAGGGATCCACATCCACTCGAAATGGGTTCTAACTCCATGGGTATTTTCTCCTAACTTCATGACTATGCCTCTCATCCTTTTAGGGTTAAGGCGATTTTCTTTCAACACCTAATTTTAAAATTCCTTGACCTGGCTCATCACATCATAGGTCATCACCAGTTGATAAGATTTCACCCGGATCAGCTCGGGTCTCTCCTTCCGGCTGAGGGCATAAGCCACTAAATTGGCTTTATCTGGACGGTAGTGGATCTCACAATCATAGTCCTTGATCAACTCTAACCACCTCCTCTGCCTTATGTTGAGATCCTTTTGCTCAAATAAATACTTTAAGCTTTTGTGGTCCGTGAAGATTGTGCACTTCGCCCCGTACAGGTAGTGCCTCCAAATCTTTAATGCGAAAACCACAGCCGCTAGCTCTAAATCATGGGTGGGATAATCAACTTCATGGATTTTCAGCTATCAGGACACTTAGGCTATTACCCTTCTACGTTGCATCAACATGCAACCCAGTCTCGAGTAAGAGGCATCCGAATATACCACTAAGTCTTCACTCCCTTTGGGTAATGTCAAGACAGGAGCTTAAGCTAATCTTACCTTTAACTCCTCAAAAGCATCCTCCTGTTCCCAACCCCACACAAACTTCACATCCTTGCGAGTCAATTTAGTCAAGGGTGAGGCTATCTTGGAAAAGTCTTGAATAAATCTTCTGTAGTAGCCCGCCAATCCCAAGAAACTTCAAATCTCGGACGGTGTCTTTGGAGACTTGCATTGCATCACTACCTCAACCTTCACTGGGTCCACTATGATTCCTTCAGCATTTACCACGTGACCTAAAAATTGGACCTCACGTAACCAAAAAGCACACTTAGAGAATTTAGCATACAACTTCTCTCTTCTAAGTGTCTCCAATACTTCGCGTGTGTGACCGGCATGTTCTTCCCTATTTTTCGAATAAATCAGGATATCATCAATAAACACAATCACTTATTTATCTAACATTGGCCGACACACTCGATTCATCAAGTCCATAAACGCAGCTGTCACATTAGTTAAATCGAAAGACATAATGAGAAATTCGTAGTGTCCAGAGCGTGCGAAAAACTGTCTTGGGAATATCTTTCACATTCAATTGATGGTAACTAGATCGGAGATCTATTCTTGAAAACCAACTGGCATCTTGGAGCTGATCAAACAAGTCATCAATCCTCGGTAATGGATACTGATTCTTTACCGTCAACTTGTTCAGCTCTTGGTAGTCAATGCACATCCGCATACTACAGTCCTTCTTCTTTACAAATAAGACCGAAGCACCCTATGTAGAGATACTCGGTCGAATGAATCCCTTATCTAATAGCTCTTGAAACTGATCCATCAATTCCTTCATTTCAGATGGAGATAGATGATACAGTGCCTTGGCAACAGGTTGGGCACCATGTATCAGATCAATCTAGAACTCGATCTCGTGGTCAGGTCGCACACCAGATAGGTCTTCTGGAAACACATCTGGAAAGTCGCACACCACTGCTACGTCGGACAATTGTGGTACTGACACATCCACATCCTTCACGTAAGCCAGGTAGGCGTTACATCCACGTTTCATACTCTTTTCTACCACCACCATTGAAATAACTTTCGGAAATGTAGTAACTCGATCACCGTAAAACGTCACCAAACTCCCATCGGGCGTGGTCAATCGAATCATCGTCTTGCGACACACGATATATGCCTTGTAGGCTGCTAGCCAATCCATCCCTAAGACTACATCGAATCCGCCTATGGTCATCACAAACAGTCTCGCAGGAAACTTATAACCTTTTAATTCTATCACGCAATCCTCTAAAGCATCAGATATCTTAGTGTACTTACCAAAAGCGGTTTCTATGACAAAGGCTCATTAATACTTTTACTTCTAACAAACAACTTAGCACAGAAAGCAGTAGAAATGAAACTCCTACTAGCACCAGAATCAAATAACAATGAGGCACAAATTTGGTTAACTAGGAACATACGTGACACAACATCAGGGTCCACCCTATCCTCCACTGTGGTCATAGTGAATGCTCTGGCACTCGCTCTCTGCCCTTCATCCCCGGTCTTATTCTTCGCTCCAGAACTTTCAACCCTCGGCTTCGTGCAATCCCTACTCAGATGACCCTCTTCACCGGAGTTATAACACCTCACAAACCCACACTCTCTAGCCATATGCCCGGGCTTCCCACATTTGAAGCAGAGCTTCATTTCCCACTTACACTCACCCGTATGCTCTCTTCCGCATATACCACACCTCTTCGTCCCTGTACATGATGTAACCACCCTTCAATCATTCACTCTTGCCTTCTTGTTATTAGGAGTAAAACCGCCATGACCAAACCACTTTCTATTCCAGTTCTTGTCACCTTCACTCTTCTTACTCGACCTCCGCCACGGCTACCAACCCCCCTCATCATATAGTCTCCCTGCCAAATCGACCACCGACCTGAACGTACCTGGCCGGGCGGTGATGAGATGTCTGTGGATATCTGCTGGCAGACCCTGAATGTACCTCTTGATCTTCCTTGATACCGACGTCACCTGATCCGGCACCAGCCTTGCCATCTCGTTAAATTTTGTGGTATACCGTTGGTGCATCATAGTTCCCACCTTCAGTTGTAGGAACTCCCTCTTAATCTTATCCAACTCCCTGTGAGGACAGAACGCCTCAATCACCAGCTTCTTCAGTTCTGGCCATCTCATGCTGCTAATGGCCCTGCTACCCTCAGTCTGGACAATGTTATCCCACTAGCATAAGGCCGAATCCATAAACGAGTGGGTAACAAACTTCACCTTCTGATCTTCTCGGAACTTTCTGATATCAAGTACCGCCTCCATCTCCCTCACCCATCAGTGAACAACAGCAGCATTGCCATTTCCATCGAATGTTGGGGGCCTGCACCTTTGAAATGCCCCGTAATTTCAGCCCCGTGTAGTTTCCTGCACAACCCCCTCCTCTTCATCATCACTGGAGGCCACCTTCTTAGCATCCGGTTGCTCTTTTTCCTCTCTCTCAGTGGTCTTCCTCTTTTCCTTCTTCTCCTTCTTTTCATCCTCCCTCACCGCCCTAATCACTTCAGTCACCACAGACGGTAGAATCTTCTGCATGAATTAGTGAACCTTTTCAACAACTTCCTCCTTCACTGAGGCCCTCAGGTTTGTACTCTCATCACCACCTTCCTGGTGATGGATCTAGGGCTCTTCATGTGTCGTTTCAGCAGCTCTAGCCCTATTCTTCGTGACATGCGGTTCAGCACCAAGTCCACCACATACTCCACCCCTAGAAGCCTTAGATGATCTTCCTTCAACCATCCTCTAATCACTATGAGATTTAAACACTGACATGATCATTCAAGATAATAGCTCAGTTTATTTTAAGTATAGTAAGTCCCTAATTACAATGGCCAGTTGTGATTAGCCACTTACTTTACTCTTCATCCCCCAAGCATTTCCTATTGTGACTACATTAGTATTCAAATTTACTAAGGTGTTGTTTGTTTTTTCTGCAGGAAAACATCTGCAGTCTGCGGACCACATCTGCAGACATCTGCAGCAAAAGAGGTGGACTAAACGTCTGCAGTCTGCAAAAAAAAGACTGTTTGTTTTTTTAACGTCTGCAAAATGTTAAAATATTCTGTAATTAAACTAAACCTATTTTTTAAACTTTAAAAAACTGTAATGTTAATATATAAATAAAAGTCATACAAATACATTAGCTTTATCAGCCAATCAGTGATCGACAAAACCAACACCTAATACAATTATATTACATCAAGAAATCATTATTACAACATAACCAACAGAATAAAGCATTTATCTTGCTCATCTCAAAAGACAAACGTCAGGCAGTTGCCCCAATCAGCCCTAACAAGTAACAACTCAAAGCATACATACAAAAAAACATATATAAGTGCATTAGTAACAAGGCTACATGAGCTTTATCAGCCAATCGTAAAGTGCACGTAAGGAGCATAGAATCCAACCCCGGATTTGTTGCTATGAATTAAACCAAATTGCAAAACATCCTTCACGTCCGTTTAATCTCGTAATTGAAGGAAGATTTCACATCGGCTGCGTAAGCTTTCGGACTTCTTAAAACACTCCAAAAACCTCCGATTTCACCGATTATCACTGTAATTTCTGTTCAATTGTGTTGTTTATTAAAGTAATTTGATCTATGTGATGTTGCATTGAATGAATTTGGATTTGATTGCATGTTTCACCGGTATGGAAGGCTGCGCCGGAGGAGGGCTGCGGAGGGGGGGCAGCGCCGGTGGGAGCGGTGCTAAGGGAGAGGGCCACGGAGGGGGGGGCAGCGCCGGTAGGAGCGGCGCTAAGGGAGAGGGCCGCGGAGGGGGGCAGCGCCGGTGGGAGCGGCGTTAAGGGAGAGGGCCG
>BJCO01000964.1:0-16470 GCA_018326465.1 Flaveria floridana | reverse complement strand
TTAGTACTTGAGTCTTCAGTACTTGAGGCTTCAGTACTTGAGTCTTCAGTACTTGAAGTCTTCAGCTGTTGTTCTTTAATACTTTGATCTTCAGCTCTTGAAGTCTTCAAGCTTTGTCAAACAGCTGATGATGCTTTCAGCAGTTGTTGTGATGTCTTGTGGGACTTAGAAGTTTTTCTGATCTGACTCATTGGTTCTTTTGGTCCAATAGAAACCTTTGACATTAAGGGTTGAACCTATGACCCTCATTCCTTCTTAGATTTTTTATTATGATAATAAGACAGACTGTAATTCACCATGGAAATGCGAGTTTGCTTCTTTTGTTACTTCTAATTTCTTATTATGGCATTACTTAACTACTTTCATATGTTTACAAGACAAGTTTATTCAAGAGCATGAAACTTCCCACTTGAAAATTTATGGAAGAGAGTGTTAAGCCGTGAAGGAGGGTCAAGACTTATTTTGGATAAGACTGCCAACTTTGTGGTTTTACCTAGCGACATCGTCTTTTTTTACCTACTTAGAGGAAAACTATGGTATGGCTTATGTTACTAGCCAGTGAAGCACCTTCTACTCTAGCTCGATGTCACTAGAATATTTGGCATAAAAAGTTTGTGGTGCACCCTATAGAAACCAAGACCTATAACAAATTCAAAAAAGGTCAAGGTACAATTCAAAACTAAAGAAGGTGGTCATGGTGAAGTAGTTGCGCCTAGGGTACATCACAAAGGTGTCATAATTAACAATTATGGTCACACTAATATTATCATGACATTATCAAAACCGACCAGACGCTTCCCTAATGATGTTGAGGATGGAGCTAGCTTCGATAGGTCTGGTCATTCTACAACTAGTAAGTTTTCTAAAAGCAAACAAGTCACGGGCTCCCAAAAACCATATGAAAACATCTCAAATTCTACTACATATGAGCTATGTGAACTTGACTCGCCAGATAGGTATGTTTCTTCCAAATATTAGCGTCTCGTCAACTTGACATGTTGTCTTTACCATAGAAAGATATTATGTTTCTTCATAACATGTTAACTTCCTGTTTTCGAGTTGTTTGTTAGTGAACTATTTTAGGGATATTCCTAAATAGAAGATTACCAATAGCAATCCTTGAGCCCCCGACCTATAGAACCTATCTACTTCTTTTGCCAACTAAAGATGAAATCACCTAGAGATGAAATCCCCTAGATATTTTTTGCAATCATGTTGTATGGAATCTTTTTAACAGATGAATGATGGTTGAAGAAAGATAAAGTCTAATCTAGTTTTAATTATGATGATATTTCAGGATAATCATGATCTTGTTGACAATACCCTAAGTAGGGGTGTAAATTTATGACAATATGAAAACATGGTCAAACCTAACATGAAATTTACAGGTTTGGGTTTAGTATAAATAGGTTTGGATCAATTTCGGTTTGAACCAGCCAACCCGTTTAGCGAGATGGGATCGTGTTCGGGTCAACCAAGCGGGCTAGCGAGCTAACCCGGTTTAATCCGTTTATTGTTTATTTTATTTTTTATTTACGTTTTATGTCATGAATTAAATTTGTGGGTGTTTTATTTCAAAACTAAAACTAAAAGATGAAATTGTAATAAAAATACATGTCTAAAACATAATTGTTTTATATTCATTTGTTTTAGTTTGTTGTAAAATACAAAAAAATAAAAAAAAATTAGGTGAAACAGGCCATGTTCGTGTCAACCCTTAAATTTTCATGTTGTTTGTTCAAATTCACATGTCTCACATGATTTTCGGGTTTGGGTCGGGTTGGACCCGCCAACCCTCAAACATGACCCATTTAGCACCCCTAATCCTGATTGTATATATGTTATTTACTTTTCATCATATTAAGGTAATATGTTAACCATTCTTGATATTCACCTTTTCATATCCGATACAGTTTTATTCATTTATTTGATTATGGTTTGATGACTAGTTCTCGTATTATGTTGAAGCCTCTTGATGATTAGCATTAGTCAATTTTGTTTGTGTAATAGTATAGGGACTTATTTGTCAATATATGTTCCTTTGTTTTCATTTTTAGTATAAATAGGATATTATGTGTATTTTGCAGGTATTCGAAATAGTTAGACTTTATGTTATTATTCGCCTTATACATTGTATCCATTTGTAATTACTATCAATGAAAACAACTATGAATTTTGAAGTGCGTGCTTGTGTTTGATTACTTTGTGTTTATATTGATCATTGCATTACAATATCATCAAGATCGATCCATTTTGAACCTATCAAATGGTATCAGAGCTTTCGGTTCAGTGATAGAGCTTAAAATCGACATTTTGAGCTCTGTGAATCACTTGAATTTGTGATTGATAGAAATTTGATCAATTAATTGTTGAATTCAGTTGTGTTTCATAATTAGAAACATGAATTGAATCACAAATTTGATGTTTTAATCCATTCAAATCTGAATTCTTATCAGATTTGTGTGCGAAAGTTGTTGTTCAAGTTCGAACTCAAATTCATTCAGAAAACTTACTTGTTGTTGTCAATTGAGAGAAATGGTGATTGAGGATTAATAATCGATCTATATACTACCTAATTGAAAGTTTTTAGATCAATTCATCATGTTTTGAAAAAATTAATAAGATCAGGTTATTATGAAGATGATGAATTAGGCGTTTGAAGAGTAAAAACCAACTGAAATTTGCTGAAGTGTTTAGGCGCATAAACACTTTTTAGGCGCATTAACATGTTTTAGTGTTTTAGATTTGGATGTTTTACCACTGTTTGGGCATTTGAAGACTGTGAACAACTGAATTTTAGGCGCATGACAACTGTTTGGGCGTTTTAACCCCTAGGCGTTTGACCACTGTTTAGGCGTCTTACCACTGTTTAGGTGTTTTACAACTGTTCAGGCACATTACCAGTTTGGCATTTTAGAATTCAACTAAGGCATTCCCTTAGTCATCAAGTTGGGCGTTTCACAAGCAGTAGGTGTACCAGAATTCAGACTTTTCATTCAACACTTAGAAATTTTTTAAAAACTAAAATCCAAAAATATTTTCATTTCTTTATTTCATT
Source organism: Flaveria floridana (assembly GCA_018326465.1). NCBI lineage: Eukaryota > Viridiplantae > Streptophyta > Magnoliopsida > Asterales > Asteraceae > Flaveria > Flaveria floridana. The sequence goes on along the minus strand of BJCO01000964.1, from coordinate 13,412 downwards.
TCAAATTCTAAAAATAACAAAAATAGATTATTTTCATTAATTCAAAAGTAAAAATGGTTAAGTCTGAAGATTCTAAGAATAGGGTTCCAAAGTTGAAGAACAGAGATGATTTCAAGAACTGGTCTCTTTGATTAAAGCATCACCCAAACTCTATTGATAGTGATTTGTGGAAATCAATAGGGAAAGGACCATACATCCCAGTTACTTCTGATGGTCCTGATAGAGGAATTGGATACACCAAAGACTCTAAAGAACCATATCGTGAGGATGGTCTTATTGGTGCTGACTTAAAGAAAGTCAAGAATGAATATGAAAGCTTACTCACTGATGTGTAAGGGTTTACCTTTATAGGTATTGACTAGATTGGAGAGTTATCATACTGGTTATACCATCAAAGCATTGAAGATTATCTGTGAAGGTGGTAAAGAGATTCAAGATCTCAAAAAGTAGAAGCTCAAAGGCAGCTAGAGTTATTTGAGCATCTATCTGGAGAACCAATCAACCAGATGATGAACAGATTTGTTCAACTTACTACTGAAATGTCAACAGCTGGCATCAAGAATGATCTCAAAAGTCTTAATGATAGACTTCTTAATGCTCTTCCATCTTCATGGAAGCAGACGGTTACACTGTTAAAGCATACTAAAAAGTTTCCAATGGGTCTTGATCTTCTTATTGCCAAAATAGAATTTATTGAAATTGATGAGAGTTCTAGGAACATTTACAGAGCTGCATCAACCTCTCAGTATAAGTATGTTACTTCTTATACAAACACTAGGGGAGAAAGCATTTCTGGCTAAAGATAATAGTACTCTAGAAGATAAGGGTGATCTATTTATTGGAGCTGGTTTCTTTACAAGCGCTCCTGTCTACACACCTCAACCTTAGTCTCCTCCTAATGCTCAAGCTGCTAAACCTCAATCTGAGACTCCATCTTCTAACTCTGTTAAACCTAGCAAAGTTAAAGATGCTATTAATATCCTTTTATAGGATGAAGAGTCAAAAACTGCTTTTACTGCTTTTACGGCAAGTTTTCAAGATTATCAAGGAAGCCATTTAACACAAGTTGATGTTATGTTGAAGGATTTGTTTGAGATGGATTCTGATGAAGTGGAAGAGATGGATTTGAATTGACAGATTATGATGATTGCATATAGAACTCAAAAACACTCCTATGTGAACAGGAACTACAAGCCAAGTGCAAACAAAGCTGTAGGTTTTGACAAGTCCAAGTCAAGGTGTTTCAACTGCAACAACTGTGGCCTCTTTTCAAGAGAATGCAAAGCACCTATGAATCAAGGAGGAAATGGTCAAGCAAGTTATATCAGTCAAAGACATCATCACCAACAGTATCCGAAAACTTTTCAGAAGCCTTATCAAAGTCTTCCCATGCCAAAACTGAAGGACGAGACAAAATCAAATGAAGAGCCAAAGAAAGCTCTTGTTGTGAGTATCAAAGATGGCTATGACCAGAGTGCATATGCAGAACAGGTTACTGCTGATCTTACTTCCAGTTTAGCTATTGCTGTCAAAACTTAGAATGAAGACAGGTCTGAAGATAGTGATCCTAAGGGTGATGGTGATTCAGACAATGATGATGAATACTATGATTGGAGTGATAAATCTTATCCAAAACAAGACTCAGAAGAAATTGCTCTCATGGCTTAATCTGAAGAACCAAAGGTTGAACACTTATCACCTGATTCTGAGACATCCATTTCAAGTTATCCTGAAATTCCCATTGAAGTCAGAGAAAAAATATGCACTAAAGCATGTTTTTAACAATTGAGCATTACAGAACTTATTCATTCAAAATCTATGATAAAGTAAAACAAGAAGAAGTAATGCACAACAAATTGAAAAATGATCATAAAATCTCTAATGAAAAGATCATATCTCTTCAAACTTTATGGAACAAAACTCTAAAAGAACTTGAAATTGTTAAAAAGCAACTTGAAGAGATGACGAAAAATCTTAAACAAGAGAAAATTGCTCATGATGCAACTCAGGTTGATCTTGCCAAAGTTAAAAGTTCAAAAACCATTATTGAATAATTAGTAAATGGAAGAAAGATAAAGATGAAATAGGTTTAGGTTTCACACATGTGCATATGCCTGAATCAATCTCAAACACTTTACTAGTAAACTTTAACACACATGATCACTCACCTGAAAATAAAGTTAAACTAAAAGCATTTCAAGATAAGAAAAATAATGTGCAATCTAATATAGAAAGTGAAGTAGAAAAGATAAACGTTGAGATATTTGAGGAACAATATCAGAAAAGGTTAAAAATGGTCATCCAATTAAAATTAAATCTTATGAACCAAGACCAAAGAATAAGAAGATATTTGTTCCCAAAGGATCTCATGAAGTTGTTATTGAAAAATGTGAGTCTAAAAACTGTGTTAACGAAGGTGTTGAATCAAGTGACAAACAAAATCTAAAGAAGAAAGAGAAAGCAAAAGAAGATGTCATTACATCTGATGATTCATGTTATTCTCAAAATGCTAATGGATCCTAAAGCAACACACCATCACCAAAATCAAGAAATCAAAGAAGCAATAGAAAAAATTCCAAAGCTAAAACCTCTCAAATTCAAGATTAAACAAATCAAATTAATACGGTGAAGTTTGTGTTTGCTGGTACTTTTGACAGAACACAATTCCTAAAATAACATCAAACCCTAAGATCAAATCTAACTCTAATCTAAAAACAGGTTCAGGTCCTAAGTCTTTTGCTATAAATAAAAGATTTGTATCTAAGGAGTCAAAGAATAGTGTAAATGATCAAAAACCAAAACCTAAATCTCAAAAGAACAAACTCATAACTCCAAAACAACAGTTTAACCTTACTACTCCTAAAACAAATCAAGGATCAAATGTGGCTTCCACATCAAAGGTTAACAAACAGTTGTTTAAATTTCAAGAAAAGTACTGTGATATATGTGATATGTATAATCATAACACTGTTGATTGTTTCCTTAACAGGTACTGTCACATATGTGATATGAACAACAATCACTCAATAGTTGATTGTTATTTTAACAAGTACTATGCTTTATATGATCATAGAAATCATAATACTGAGGATTGTTCCTTTAAAAGGAACTCGCCAAGGCAAGGTTATGTTAACCCACATTTTCAAGGAAATCAAAGTCATGGTTTTCAAAGGTTAACAAAACAACCGTCCTTAGGCTTGAGATCTAGCAGTAGAATCAATTCTGATTATGATGAGCCTTATGCTGTAAAATCAAACAATATATCCAAGAAAATTTCATTGCATGATATGTGAGAATAAATAATGGCAGGGTTAGCAAGTAAAATTTTTCTCAAAATGCTTCAACTTATCTTGATGATGATCATGAAAAACGTTACAATGCTTTGAGGATTAAGCAAAACAAAGATAATAAGAAATTTGTTAGAAATGGAATTGAGAGAACAAAATATCAAAAGAAGCTTGATTTTAGTAATCTTCATTTTCAGCAGTTTACCATCGTTGATAAGTTTGGCAAGGCCAAGACCATCTTGGCTTGGGTTGATAACTCATCTTAAATTTCTTTGATATGCAGGTACGCCCAAGAAGACCTATTAACACGTGGTATGTTGATAGTGGGTGTAGCCAGCATATGACAGGCAATCATGCCTTGCTTTAAGATTTCAAAAAGAAAGATAGTACTCATGTTGCATTTGGAGGTGATGTGGGTGGTAAGATCACAGGAGAAGGAACAGTGTCAAATGAGATTATCAGCTTTCATAAAGTCAACTATTGTGCTCATTTGAACTTTAATCTCTTAAGTGTTTCTGAAATTTATGATAAATCTTACTTAGCTTTATTTGATGACTCTTATTGTTATATTTTAAAGCCATATTTCAAGATTAGCAAGGAATGGGTAGTTGTTAAAGCTGCTCGTGATCAGGATGTATACAAATTAGATATGTCTCAAGTTGATCCTTCTACAGAAACAACTTGCCTTATTGCTCAAGCATCAAATAATGAAAGTCAGTTATGGCATAGACATCTTGGGCATTCAAGTTTCAAGAACATGAACAAACTTGTTACAGAAAATCATGTAGTAGGCATTCCCATAAAGAAGTTTGCTACCACTAATTATTGTACAACTTGCTTGAAAGGAAAGCAACATAGAGCGTCTTCTAAGCCCAAGCCGATAAACTCCAATTCCAAGCCTCTCTAGATGTTGCATATGGATTTATTCGGTCCAACAAATGTGCAGAGTATTGGAAAGAAATCTTACGGTTTAGTTATTATTGATGACTTTACAAGATTTTCTTGGGTTTTCATTTTTCATGCTAAATCTAAAAACAACTGAATTATTAAAAGACATTATCATTAAAGTTGAAAACCAATTAGAACAAAAAGTGAAAATCATTAGAAGTGACAATGGAACAGAATTTAGAAATGCCAATGTTGACATGTTTTGTGCAGAAAAAGGAATTGCTCGTTAGTTCAGTGCTCCTCGTACTTTAAAACAAAATGAAGTTACTGAAAGGAAGAACAGAACTTTGATCGAGGATGCATGTTCCATGTTAGCAGATGCAAAGTTTCCAATCATTTTCTGGAATGAAGCTATATCCATAACATGTTTTGTGTGGAATCGTACATTACTGGTGAAAGATAAACAGAAAACTCCATATGAGTTGATGTTTGTTAGGAAACCTAATATAGATTTTCTTAAATCTGTTAGTTGTCCCGTGTTGATTTTAAATTCAAGTGATCAACTAGAAAAATTTGATGCAAAATCTGATGATGGATTTTTCGTTGGATACTCGTCGGTTTCAAAATCCTTTAGAGTTTATAACTCTAGGACGAATGTTATCCTTGAAACATTTAATGTTAAATTTCTTGAAATCTCATTTCCATCAGTTTCAAATAGTCCAGCTTGGTTATTTGATTTAGATTCATTATCAAACTCTTTCAATTCTAACTTGTTTGAAATTTCAAGTGAAAAGAAAAAATAAGGAGGAGATCTAGGATCTTTCAGTGATGATTCTGATTTTGATGATATGGATGATTCAAGCCCCGATTATCCTTTCTTTTCATTCATCAAAGATTCTATATTTTGTTATGAATCTAATGATCAATCACAATCTCATTAAGCTCAAAATCCTCTTAATTTTGATCATTCAAATGTTACGCAACCAATTCCTAATGATGGTCCTGAAATTATTCAACCCGAGTCTGGCACTTCATCAGTTTCTGATGATTTAGTTGTTACTGATCATCTTGATTACTTTTTCAACTCACCGACTCAAGTTCCTAATTTCACTCCACATACTTCAAACCTATTGCAGCATCTATCTGACTACACCGGACTAATCTGGATTTTCGTGTTCTAGAAGATGGGATTCCAACGTCTCGTGTTCACAAGAACCATCCTACATATCAGATTATAGGTCCACTGACTAAGAGAACTACGATAAGTCACTCAGAAAGAGAAAATCTTTGCTTATACTCGTGTTTTCTATCTCAAATTATCCCTAAAAACATCATTAAAGCTTTAAAGGACAATAGTTGGATCGAGGAAATGCAAGAAGAGTTATTACAGTTCCGCAAACAGGAAGTATGGAAGCTTGTGGATTTACCTAAACAAGAAAATGCCTTTGGCACAAAATGATTGTTTAGAAACAAATCAGACGATCGAGGAATTGTTGTTCGCAACAAAGCAAGACTCGTTACATAAGGTTACACTCAAAAAGAAGGAATAGATTATGATGAAGTATTTGCTCCAGATGCAAGAAGCAATTCGTGTCTTCCTGGCTTATGCTTTATATATGAAATTCAAAGTGTACCAGATGGACGTGAAAGGTGCTTTCTTGTATGGGCCAATCATCGAGGATGTATATATAAAACAACCTCCGGGTTTTAGATATTCATAATATCCTCATCATGTGTACAAGCTTAGTAAAGCATTGGATGGTCTTCATCAAGCTCCTAAAATTTGGTATGATACATTATCATAACATTTGATCCAACATGGATACACAAGAAGGAAAATTGATCCAACTTTGTTTATAAAGAAGGATGCTGATGATCTCTTATGTGTTCAAGTGTATGTTGATGATATCATATTCAGTTCTACAAGTCCAAAATTATGTGAAGAATTTGAAGTAATCATGAAGTCTCATTTCAAATGAGTTCTATGGGAGAAATTATTTTTTTCTGATTACAAGTGAAACAGTCTACAGATGAAATTTTTATTAATCAGGAGAAACTCATTAAAAAACTCTTGAAAAAGTTTAAACTGCATGATTGTCAATCCATCAGAACTCCAACTGACGTCAATACCAAGATTGAACCTGATCCGAAAGGAAAAAATGTTTATCAAACTTTATACAGATTTATAATTGGTTCCTTGATGTATCTTACTGCATCTAGACCTGATATAATATATGTTGTTTGTGTCTATGCCAGGTATCAATCAGACCCAAAGGAATCTCACCTTATTGCTGTCAAACGTATATTCGGATATCTCAAAGGAAAACCAGCTCTAGGGATATGTTATCCTTATGAAGGAAACTTTGAGTTACATGGTTATACAGATAGTGATTATGGGGGATGTTGTCAAGATCGTAAATCTATAATGGGTGGTTGCCAGTTTTTAGGTCCTAGATTAGTCTCATGGCAATGTTAGAAACAAACAAATATATTCGTTTTGACTACAGAAGCTGAGTACATAGCTGCATCAGCAGAATGTTCTCAAATCCATTGTTTAGAAAACCAACTGCTGGATTACGGGTTCAATTTTCTTAAAAATCCTATTTACATTGATAATACAGCTACTATGTTTATAACAACTAATCCTGTTCAACACTCCAAAACATAACATATCAAAATACGATATCAACTTCTCAGAGATAACCTTGAAAAATGTTTAATCATTTTGGTTCAAATATCAACTAAAAAACAATTGGCTGATCTATTTACAAAAGCCTTCTTACCATGCAGGTTTGAGTATTTGGTTGAGTCAATTGGTCTCATAAATCATGTTTAATTATATGATTGAGTTTCTTTTATTATTTGAATCATAAAAATGAAAAGAACCTTCTCCCTTATATAAACAATAAAATTTCAAGAGAAACTTTCAAAGTTGATTGTCTGATTGTGTATATTGTGTGTGTGTGTGTGTTAGACAGTAAAAGAAAATACAAAATTAGAAAATAGTAAAAGCAAATAGAAAATTTTAAAACAAAAATTACAAAAATGGTGTACTTTTGTTCATATATTATTTACAAATGAATATGTTTGTGCAACATGTGAGAAATGATAATAGTTTTGATCAGTTGCATATTTCACTCAATAATAAAGTCTGACGTGATTAGATATGATTTGTAGGTAAACTCATGCAATTATACTGAAAAAGTAAATTCTTGTGATTAAACTAAATCAACTATGCATGTATGTGTGTTCGTCTTAGTACTAATAAGTAGTATCAGCTTATCAGATTGATTGCTTTTATAGTTACAAACCTCACACCTGGTGGTGATATAAATAAACATGAGATCTGTTTAAAACGTCTATTCAGTTCTCTGTTATAAGTGATCATAGACCTGAAGTGCTAAGATATCCTCTATTATAAGTGATTACAGACATGGATATTCTCCCCTGATGCAAAAAGATGCCAATGTGCACAACCCATTCAAATGGATGGTTTAGAGATTATCAAATGGTTTATCCTTGATAATTCTCTTCTAAATTATAAACATGAGATTTGGTTTTAAGTATATGTCAGGTTAATAAGTTGAGAAGATGTGCTTTCTTGCATACCTTGATGATGGTTGATCTCTCTAAGTCTAAGTGTGGGTAACATCATGTCATATCTAATCAAACCCTAATCAATCCAAGAATTGAAAAAGTAAGTGTGCTAGTCCTTTTGCCAAAAATACTCATTGTCTGTCCTTGGATCTTGTGTGTCCTTTGTTGTGAAATCACTAACTTGGAACACACCTTATCAGGATTTAATTATTGTCTATAACTATCCATAATTTATTTTACTTTAATGTGTTGATCTTAACTGATATGATCTTACTGCATACCTATGATTCATTATGTATATAGTAGACTTTTATTCTACTTTATTTTTACTTTTGCATGATTTTCTGTGTGCAGGCTTGTTGATAATGATTGGTTACTCTATTTTCATCATAAATAAACTTCTAAGTTTGTCAACTTAAAAGTTTAAGGGGAGTAAAATGTAAAAAAATCGAAATCAAATGTTTTGATGAAAAGGATGAAGCTATATATGACAACATGTGTGTGTTTGATATGATGAAAGCTTGAGCCTGAAAATATTTTAGCAAGTGAAAAAGCTTCTTATTATAAAAAATATGATCATTTGTATTTTTGAAAATTTTCAAAAACAGAGACTAAAATGACTAGAAAATTGTTTAAATAATAAAATATATAAAATTTTTAAATTTGTGCTTGATTGAAAATTAAAAATGATAATTTGACATTGAATAATGTGTACTGAGTAAAAGTTAAAGTTATCTAAGTGTGAAGCGTGAAAATTTATGATGAACAGTGTTCATATGCATAACTAGTGTTTTGATAAAATTTGTGAAAAATTTGCAAGTGTTAGACGTATGGAAAGTTCTCCTACGCCTGAATAGTGTAAAAAAATTCTAATTCAGGAGTATGATGCAATTTCAGAAATTTGTATAAGTGTTAGGCGTTTTGGTTCAATCTCATGCGCCTGACCAGTTGTCATGCGTCTAAACATTACCAAAGTTGAAATATTTCTAAGTGTGGACTCTTGAAAGGTTCATACGCCTAAACAGTTCTCATGTGGACTGAGGGTTCATGAAATTGACCAAGTGTTAGGCGTTTTTGTCTAGGTCATGCGCCTGAACAGTGCGTATGCGCCTAAACCCATGCGTCTGAATAGTGCCCATACGCCTGAACAGTTCTCATGCGTCCAAGGTTTTCCTAAGGAAATGTGACAAAGTATGCTCATGCGTCTAAGTCTCATGCGTCTCAACAGTGCTTATACGCGTACACAGTGGTCATGCACCTAAGAGTTTTTACACTTATATATATTCAACACTTGGTAGAATTCTTCATTTCCACTTCTACACTAAAAAACACTCTGTATCTCTCATACTCTCAACTCATACGAGTGCTTTTATTATCTAAGTGTTGTTTTATTTCTAGTTATCATTTGTGATAAACAGGTAAAATCATTGATTTCAAACATCATATTGAGCTTAAAACATCAAATTTCATAACAAAACTAGAACAATTGGTTACGTGTTCGAAACCTATTTAGGCGTATGAACCCTAACAAGTGATGAAATTCAAAATTGAGAATCAAACGTTTGACAATCATCAAAATTGAACATTAACGAGTTGTTAATACACATTTTTGATCAGTTTGGGATAATCAAAAAAGGATTTCATTAAACTTTGTTCTTGATGTTTTGGTGTTCATCAGTCGACAGTCAAACAACAAGAAATGAAAAGTCATTTTAAATTTTTAATCAAAATAAAGTTGTAAATCATCAAAATTCAAATACTCAATTGATTTTATAAAAGATTGTTAATGATTAGTAGTTTTTAATTCTTTAAAACTTGAATTTTGAATATCATTGTTCTTATGGTATAGTGTGTTCAACACTTGGAAATTTTTTTAAGTGACATTGATCAAATTTTAAAAATTTAAAAATTACTAAGTAATTTAATAATCCATAATAAGAATTAAATCTTTTGTTATTCATTTATTCTTACGGCTTGTCTTGTGTTTAACAGATGGCATAATTAAAATTTGAGCCAAAGCACAATGTTGCAGCCTTCTTAAATGAAGATGTTCAAGATGCAGTGGGGTATGAAGACATGATTAGAATCTTATTGAGAACAAGATATGTGTATGCTATGCGTGCAAGGCCAGTCATATATGCAAGATTAATACAGAAATTTTGGAGAATAGCTGAAATAGACAGAGGTGATGATGGAAGGAAAGTGTTGAGAGGTTTCATCACTGATCAAACAATGATAGAAGTTTTTAAACAGTCAATAAGGAATGCTCTAAGATTGGGAAACAATGACCCATAAGACTTGGCTGAGCTTTCATTCAATGAATGTAGAGAGACATTCATGGCAATGGGTCATCCAGACAACTTTCTAAAGAAACAATTCTTTAGAGCAAGGGTGTATAATCACTGGAAGCTGATATGCTACATATTTCAACACTGCATGTCAAAAAGAAGTGCAGGTTGGAATTCATTTCCTATTGATATAGCATCTCCAATAGTAGCATTAGCCACAAACAGACGATTTAATATGGCTAAATGGATTCTTAATGGATTTGCTTACAATCTGGAGAAAGGAAAGAGAAACAAGTACTTGATATATCCTGTATTTCTCCAGATGATTGTAAATGAAGAAAACCCTGATTTTCATGCATATGGAGTCAATGGAGAAAGATTTGATCTTAAACACATGTCTGAGACAGTGTATAAGAGACTAGCAATGATTACTGGTGCTCAGAATGTACCTGTTTTTGACTGTATCAGAAATGTTGACATAGCAGGATTATCAAATGAAACATTAGAAGTGATGGAAAAGATGGAGATCAAAACAAATGAATCAAAGCCAGAGTAAGAAATTTTGGCAGCTAAATTCAAGTCATCTATTCAGAAAGCATTGAGGGAATTAGAGATGTATAAAAACAAACCAATGTTCTTAGTGAAAGAAGAACCAGAAGAATTTCAAATTGACTAAAGACGAATGCAAATCTTAGGGGGAGTATCGTTAAAGCCTCTTTGAAGATTAGCATTAGTCATTTTTGTCTGTGTAATAGTATAGGGACTTATTTGTAAATATATGTTCCTTTGTTTTCATTTTCAGTATAAATATGATATTATGTGTATTTTGGAGGTGTTCAAAACAATTAGACTTTCTATTATTATTCACCTTGCACATTGTATCCATTTGTAATTACTATCAATGAAAACAACTATGAATTTTAAAGTATTTGCTTGTGTTTGATTACTTTGTGTTTACATTGATCATTGCATTACAATATAATTACATATCGATCCATTTTGAACCTATCATATTATGATATGATCGATTGCTTTACATTTCACTTAGTGTTATATGACTAATTTGTACGAATCATTAAACTTTTATTGGCCGTAAAACTGTGAATAGTTGTTTGTGCCACTTGTATATGACATAATTTGATCCATTCTTTATACTTTGATATAATAACTTTCCCTATTTATAGGAGTGTTTACATTCAAGTTATTACAATATAAAATAGCATGGCACCAATAGTGGGGTGCGCTGAGATCACAACATTTTCATTTAGTGCAGGGTGATTACTTTAGCCATGTTATTAAATTTTATTATTTTTTGGGAGACGTATTGATTAGTTATCTGATTTTATTTTCTTTCGTATGAGTTACATGATATTTCTATTCTCCAACATATGGTGGGGGCATGAACTACCTACATGTGTTTCCACCAATTTATATCTACATGTTTATTTAAGCCTCGAGTACTTTTAATATTATTATGACTTTATTTCTTTCCATTAGTTCATTTTATCATCTTAATAGATGTTAGGATTAGTCCTACCTATATTCATCATGCACAGAAAGGTTATTAAGGCTCTCTACAAGGATAGTTAAAAGCGTTGATGTAAGGCCCGTTTCCAGGTAACTTCACAGTTGAATTCGGATATTGATTAGACACACATAATTCTTAAACTTTAAACAACTAAAAATAATCATTGCAACTGCATTTACTTGTCAAACGTCTTTCATTATCTATCATTCTAAAGTTAAAACCATAAAAATGCAAAACTTTTCAAAATGCTAGTCTTGAATTAGTCGGGTACCTCGATCAACATGGCAAGCTTTCATTCTTTATTGCATTATCTGTCTGTCAAACTAATATGCATACAAAATTCAGATTGCTAAGTGAGTTATTGTTTCAAACTATATAAAATACTTCGACATATTAGTGGTTGACAAACCTTATATGTTAGCATAAACTTAATCACTATCTGTTATTATTAGTTTATTTGTCACTTAAGCTTGGTTTGTCATTCAATATTTTATTAAGTATCCTACCTTAGCACTTTTATCGTCTTTATTTATCTTTAACTTCATCTTTATCTTTGAGCTAGCAAAAATATGATGCTCCTCTAACGGGTGAGAAAACACTAGGTATACTATGGATTAGGCCAAATAATATAAATGGGTCATACACTAATGTACAAGCCAAGTACCAAAGCTTAGGTTAATACTATGGATTAGGCCAAATACTTCTTATGAATTGAAAATTGTGAATAGGCTTACTATTTTTTATATATTGACTACTTAAGTGAATCCAAGATCTATCTCGAGTGAAATGGAATGAGGACACCATCTTACTGATTACCTATACGTTCGAATACTATGACATATCATTAAAGGTTTTGCTGGGGAAATATTGTCTTCAATAATAAACCCATAACAAAATCATATTTTATATCAACATAGTAATATCTCTATGTAAGTCATCACTGTGATATCATACAAGCCACGACACACATAAATAAGTAAAAATAGGGATAAAGAACTCACATTTTTATGGTCCTTGATGAAGACCCTAGAACCGAGTGTGTTGACACCGGAGATCTACATATATGCCCACAAAGGTGTCAACTTTATCATCACAAATGGTGTATTGACACCCATTAGACATGGATATACCTTAGATTTAGAGAAACTGTATGAGATACATACCACTTTGCCTCTTTATCGACTCTCTCTCTTAATCTAACTATCACTATAGCCTTTTTTTCTAGCAAATTTATTAGGAAAGTAAGGGAGCATAGGCGGCTCCTTTACTTTAAAAGGGCTATCTTTAGTGTATAATTTTGCCCCTTTGACATATTTAGCCCCTACCCTTTTTGTATCTTACATTATCTCTTTTTTATTTCCTTGAACCAAGATTCGGGACGTTATAGTTCAACTAAGATTACAAACAAACAAACATACCCAGTGTATCCCGCTGAGGAGCAGGGTCTGGGAGGGGTATGTGGTGGCAAGTCGTTCCTCTATCCTGAGAGATAGAGAGACCGCTTCCGAAGAGACCCCCGGCTCGTTAGCAAAGACGGTAACCATAACAATCATAATAATCATAATCATAATAATCATAATACATATCATTCAACACATAAGTAACTATCGCATCACATGCAAAGTTATATAGTGCGCGCATCAATGAAAGCGAATAATACTTGAGGAGAATATCAAGTTTATAAATGCTGAACATCACAGGCCAAAACAGTCTTGCAAAAAGATGAAGCATCCAAAATCTTCAACTGACAAAACAACGCTTCCTCGAAAGTTACCTAAAGAAAAAGGCTTTTTCTGTCAAATGTTCTTTTGAGCCTAATGTTTT